>VYZR01116557.1:11413-24801 GCA_013400675.1 Oxylabes madagascariensis | reverse complement strand
ACTCAAGTTGAATTTTGCCTTGCACAGATGGTTTCAGACATAAGATACAATGATGTTACAGCTGAAGGACAGTAACAGGTGTAAAAGATGTGAAAATAAAGTTTGACTGTACAGGCCAATAGTAACAAAAAATAATCCATATGTCAGTATAAAATTGTAGGAAATCGGTGAAAAAAAAATGGTTAAAGTGGTGAAGGAGAGGTTCTGAACACAATAGCAGCACTCCTTCACACTTTGGACTGTGTGCAAATGCAGCAATAATACAATACCTGTATTTACGAAACAGAGGTAAGGAAACAGCAGATAAAGCTCAGATCCTACTGTGACAGTCACAGGCCTGCCACCATCTGGGTAAGAACAAAGCTTCTGTTACTCAAGGAAAAAGAGTCAGGTGTAGAGTTCATGCACTAATGCTACTCTTCAGCTTATGCTACTGTTGACAGCTTGTCAATTAGGTCATCAACAGTATTCACAAGGAGCTTTGTATCCTCCTTGTCACTCATCCGATGCTGGCCGATTTTGCGGAGGATAACATCCACGTCCTTGCTCAAAACACGGTCAGCAACTTGCATAGAGATCTCCCAAGGGACATCACCATCCCTCATGCCGTGGATAAGGCGTATGGGACATGTTACAGGAATAGGACTATTCAGCACGCAGTGATTTTCTGCTTCTCTGATAAAGTCATAGGTCAAGGAGTAATATCCTTCCTCATTGTGCTTTGTTCGATACTTCCATTCACCCTTTTCTTCTATTTCTTTTTGTGCCTATAAAAAAAGAGAGCAAAGAATAGACAAAACAGATGTTAGGAGCACGTAAGAGTACCTCAACTTACTTCTGTTCTAAAAGCAGTAAAACTCCCCCAGGCAGAAAATTTCATCTCATTCATTTTTATTAGCAGAAGTGTATTACTGTTCTCCTTACAGCCCATGAGAAGACAAATCCCCTACCATGTCACAAAAGCTGCTCTCCAAATTAATCTAGTTAAAATTCACCAATGAAATTAAGTTTCTTAGCCAGAATCTATCAGAAAAGAAAAAGATGTATAGCCACCATGAACAGTAAATCTCCTTGGCTTCAATCAGTTCACTGATCCTCAAACAAGGCGAAATCCTAGGGAAAAGACATTTTCTAGTGATCAGTCTTTTCAGTCTTTGCCACAACAGGTGTCTCCAAATACTGTATTTCTTAAGTATTTTCAGATTCTGAGTACTAAATAGTAATACTGACACTACAAAGTACTTTAGCAAAAACCCAAGCAAGTTGGGAATATATTTTCATTATTCTAAATCACACATTATTTGTTGCCATGTAACACCACATTTACTTTCCTGAGGACTAGACATTATTCCCATCAAGGAAGGATCTCAGAAGGGGAGTTCCCACTACCTAAATCTTACTGTCTTTAGGAACACACTAATCTGAAGAACTTCCTTTCTATGCACACAACCTGTGTCATACTCATCTCATACAGTGTCACCTCAACTACTTTAGTGGCTACTTCTCCATCCTTCAAAGCACAAGGATCCAATTCCAATGCAAATGTAAGATATTCAACACTGAAATCTAATGGACTGCAAACAGCAGGGATCTGACTTCGTATCCTTTAAACCACAGTAATATAAGCACACTCTGGCTAGTGCTCACACAAGTCTCATACTGTAAGCTTACATTATTACATTAAACACAGAAAACTTATCCTAAAGTTTGCAGGAAAAGTACAGTTTAAACAACATAATTTCTTAAATTCTTGGTGAGATTTTTAGACTGCACAAAAGCCAACCACCAACATTTACCTCAATGGGAAGCCTCTTAAAAGTTGTTACAACGTGATCTGCTGCTACAGCTACTCCAACCAGAGCAGCTACTTTATCTGGGCGTGCTATTGCAGCATGAAGCATCAGCCATCCACCCATGCTGGAGCCCACCAGAATCTGGAAAAGAAAATAAAAAAAATAGAAGAAAATATAGTGTTTTACAGGAATTGGCAAATAGGTCTTTTCTTCTTGCACAACGTATCAGTTTTCACTTGGTTTAATTATTTAAACCTTGGGCATAATCCTGCTGTCCTTACCCAGGCAGACCTGCTGTCACCTCCAGTGGAAATTTTGCCTGAGTAAGCACCACAAGATCTGGTATTTATTATTCTGTTTGGCATGGCTGGTTATTGGTGTCTGAGACTGAAACACTGTAAACAGAATGAGAGTTGAAACAATTCAGTATCATATGCGTACTTTTATGTTTCCTTCTCAAGATAAATGCACACGGTAAAGGCTCAGTGCAGTGAAAGAAGTAAACAAAAGCAATTCATAATACAAAATTGTTTTAAACACAATACTAGGTATTTCCAGGTTGTAGGAGATTCCAAGTTTCTCATAGTAATTTCTAATGTAACTGAAAAAATCAAATGCTGCCTCTCCTGCCTGTTTTTTAAAGCTATTTAATCATATGAAGTATCTTGTAATCTTCTTGCAAATCCTTTAATTAATGCATCAGCATGGGACAGTGACACACTTTTTCATTAACAGGGCTGCACTGCTCTGGAACAATTCCCTGTCCCCTGTCAGGTGGCACCCCATCATGACGCTTTCTCAGACTCTCTGGGACAGCAGCCCTGCTCTGAGCAGGAAATGCTAATGAACAACCTCCAGGAGGTCCTACCAACCCATGATTTTGTGACCTACCTGCCTGCAAAAGAGGTCCTATGAATACAACCTCTCAAATGATTCAGCTTGGAAGTGAGCAGGTGTCAGCTGTACAAAAAGCTACTGTTGACCAGAGCTATTATGGCATATTTTTGATCAAGGGAGGGAAAACCAGCATTTTATCTTTAAAAATAAAATATAACCTGTGGTCCATCTGTAAGTTCATCCAGTATAGACAGAACATCTTTTCTCCACTTCCCAATTGTACACTCTTCAAATTTACCATCTGAACTTCCACATCCTGTATAGTCAAACCTGAAAAAATAACCATCAACACAAAAGTCATAGTACTGTCTACAGCAACACAGTCACTAACTAAATACTACTGTATAATCAAATCAGCAGGTGACAAGATACCACACTGAGTATTTTCATACTTGATCTTGTTTATCACTAGGGCCAGAAATCACATAAAAACAATTTAAATATAACATATACAACTTAGTTGCGCAGCATTCTCTATCATTTGATATAACATCATAATTTACAAGAATAGACAAGAAATTTCCCTTACAGACAAAAAGAAGAACCCTCAGACACTTCAATTTTAAAGGTATTTTTAAAATGTACAAACTCTTTTAAACACTGAACCTAAATATGAAGACTTAGAACACACACCATTCAATCTCGTCTATCAAAGGACAGGATCACCAAGGAGGGGCACATTCTTCTAAACCCATAGAAGACACAGGTTAACTTAATCAGACTTTGCAGGTAAGGACAGTGCTTATAGTGGTAACTTAAAAAACAGAACTCCAGGTCATTAGTTTTTATTTTTTATGCCTACAGCCTGATTGTAACATGTAGCAATGGCTAGACTACAGAAAATTAGAGAATTTTCTGAATTACTTTCAGAATACATTCTCCTGATTTACTTCAGTCTCTCTACTGACAGAAATCCTACATTTGGAAATGGAAGAAAGATTTTTGTCTTGTACACAAGCTCCCTTAGCACAGGGAGCATCCCAATCGAAATGCCAAAGTTTACGTATTTGTGTTAAAACCCTTTCCCATAACCCATGAGACTAGTTTCATTTTCTCCAGAACAATACTCCTCTATGTACCTGATGAAGGCATGACCTAATGATTTGCAGAAATCTTCAAGGGCAGTTGCCTTCTGACCATTCATATTTGAATTGAAGCCTGGAAGGAAAATAACCCCTGGATTCCTCCCTTTTAGTTTCTGATAAGCAATATTTGGTCGATCTGGTCGAGTAAGAAAGCTGACTGATGACTTCAGCCTGCAAACTAATAAGAGAAGCTATTTAGTACAATCATCATGATAACCTTGGCAGAAACACAAGTTTCTATAAACCCAGGGTTTGGCAAATATGGACGTATTATGTGAAAATAAGGTATTTTGGCTCAAGAGAGAAGAAAAAAGCATCTCCTATGTTCTTTAATGACTGACAAGTACTGATGAACCTGAAACAGAAAGTTCATTGTGATTCATTCTCATATCATTAAACTCCAACCATGTAGAGAATTCACTCAGCAATTAGCGAAGTGGTTGACTGAAAACACACGCTAAGGCTTCCTAGACTTCATCAGTCCTCATGTTTCATACCATCTTGAATACATTTACTCACTTCACAAAAAAAATCTTCCCATTTAGTATTTGCTTAGTTTAACCTTTTATTTTCAAAAAGCATAATTTTGAGACCAGAGTACTCAGTGCAATGGAAGTTTACAAGTACATGAGATGACAAATTTTTTCATGAAAATTAAAACTGAAGGATAAAACTACACCTTTATCAAAACCCTGGACCTACACAATATATGGAGATATAGGTGCAAGTTCATAATCAAGAATTGGGAAAGAATCCTGTGACTAACCTTCTCGTCATGATGAGCATAAAACAACATTAGCATTGTTTAAACCAAATGAAATAAATAATATCAAACAAGGAAATAAGATTATCAGAGGAAATGCTAACAAATTAATAATTCTGCTGAATCTCAACAGCTGTTACAAGATTTAACCTGACTTTAGCAGTCAGTTGTACCTCTACTGCAGGTGAGGACAAGTAATTTGTAGAGAGCTGTTAAGGAGACTTAGTCCATCTTATTATCCAACTCAGCAAGGTAATTTGTTAAACTGAAAGCCTGGTCAAGTCTTCTAAGACTTTGACACTCTTAATTCTTAGATTAGAAGATGACTGGCTCTTCAACAGTAGGGCACAGAAACTATGAAATCCAAAATAAAGCATCAGGGCTTCCGAGGGGTGGACAAATAGTGCAAAACTCAAGCCCTGACAGCATCACACGCTTAACTGTCCTGCAGCCTTGAGTTCTGTTTTGTCACTATCAGAGAGATTACATTCAAGGGGTTTTTGGGGGGTTGGTTTGTTGTTAAACTTGGATGTGCATGAGTAAGTGTGGACACAAAACAGATATGGGGTGCAGCTAACATTCAGTACTTTACTACAGTCCAACAGAAATTGTATCATTTGAACTATAGATTAAAACCATTGAATTGCTCCTCAAACAATGAGGCTGTTCTTTATCCAATGAGGCATGAGTTGTTTATAAAGATGAATGACTTCCACAGTAAAGGTATTCAGACACATCCACACTGTGGCTTTTGATTTGTGTGTGTCTCTCACTAAGCCAGTCACTTCTTCAAGTGCCAGTAAAAGGAGACACACCAAGAAGTGCTAAATGTAATATAAAAATAATTGGGAGTATTTTTCTCCCCCTTAAGCCCTGATAGCCATCTCTGGAGGCACTTGTCTTCCATGCTGCAGTACTCTGGAGGTGTCCTCAAATTACTTTGACACTGGGCAGGGTTCCAACTGCAGCTACAAGACATAACCACTGTCTAAGCTATTTCACAAACCATTCTTCCATTTAACAAGTTAATGGAAGCACCAGCAGCAATCTCAACCTGAATAATGCAAACCCCTAAAGCAACCACTGCAGCCAACCCAAAAGCAAAGCTCAATGCAGTCACCCTCTCAGATTTCTCTTTAGACAGACAAAACCATCAGCAGTGACCCAGTAATTTCTCCTCCTGATTTTAGGAAAGACCTTGGTAAGAGCAGGGAAGCATTTCTGAAGGGTGCAAGGCAGGTATTAGTGTTTATAAAAGCAAGTTACAGACAGAAGGTGATAGCTACAGGAAGACCAGAGCACCCTTGCCTGATGGTATCTATGGAATTCTCTTCATATCAGAGTCACTGTGCACTCTTATGAACACCGGTAACTGTGACTAAGACCAGTATTACATTATACATCAAAGCCAAAGACGTTCCCTGAACAACTCTGGGAATGTTCCTGCACTGAGATCTCCCCCATTGCCAGCAGCAGCAGATTAATGCTGCTGTGAAAGGTAATGGACACAACTCTGTCCACACCTGGTTTCATTCAACCACCCACATTACAGCAGGAACTGCTGCTTGGCCTGGTCCCAAATAAACAGATACTTTGATAATGTTATAAACACACAGAAAGGGACAAAAACACAGCAACAAAATCTCACTGTATTTAAGCTTTTATGCAGCTACAAAATGTGCACTCCTAGTGGCAAATAAGTTTTACTCACTGAGCAACCTTAGCTGAGAGTCATCTGTCCAATTAAAGGCAATGAACGAACTCAACAGGTCAGACAAGCACGGGGTCTGACACATCATAAGGGACACTGCGTGTTTGGGCAGAGACCGATCTCACTGAGGAGTGGATGCCAGCAAAGCTTTTCCGGTGCCTGGCGGAGCTTTACAGGCAGGCACGTTTCACACCGGATCAAACGATCAAAATCCACCAGGGGCAAGAGCTTAGAGCCAACAAAACACACGTGGGAAGGCAGCTGCCCTGCCCTGTGCACAGACACCGAGCACCCCGCGGGCCTGGCGGGGAGAAGCCAGTCAGGAACCCCGTCGGAAAGGAACCGAGTTTAAGATGCCCATCCCCACCAGACGGCCGCGCCCCGGCCCCTCCCGATGAAGACGGCGCTGAAGGGGAGGAAAGGGTGCCACCCGCAGCTGCCCGAGAGCCGCCCGGCGGCCGCCACAGCCGGCACCGACACATCCTCTCCCCTCCGACTGGCACCCCTTCTGCTCCGAGCTCCCCGCGGCGCGGCCCTTCCCTTACCCAGGAGCGCCCAGGCCGCCCTCAGCGGTGACAACGACCCGCGCCGGGCCGAGGCGCAGCCGGCCCCCACCCTCACCAGCACCGCCGCCATGGCTGCCATGGCCACCGCCCGCGCACGCGCCGCGCGCCTCCCCCGCGTGTGAAGCGACGGCCGGGGCGGGGCGGCCGCGGTCTGCGGCCGGGGCCGAGCGTCCCTGGGAAACCGCCAAGTTTTGTCAGCAAAAAAAGCCATTGAGCGTGCATTTCCCAGCGTGCATGTTTCCCCCGAGCCTGCTGTGCCTTGCAGCTAAGAAGGCCAAAGGTGTGCACTGGGAAGAGCATAGCCCGCAGGTGGAAGGAGGTGATCCAGCCCCTCTGCTCCGCCCTGGTGAGGCACCTCTGCAGTGCCGTGTCCAGGTCTTGGCTCCTCAGTATAGGAGGGACGCGGAGCTCCTGGAGCGGGTCCTGTGGCAGGAAACGGGGGCGCCTGGAGCACCTCTCGTAGGAGGAGAGGCCGAGGGGAAGGCCTAGGCCTGTTCAGCCTCGAGACGGCTGAGAAAGGACCTCATTAACAGGCTCACACCTCCTCACCTCTCAGCCTTAGGTGTATGAGCGCAGGAGCCAAAACAACATCTTTAGGCAGTGTCTTAGGCCATGGCAGCCACAAAGAAAAGAAAAAATTCATAGACTCTCCAAATAATTCAGATTGGAAAAGGTCTCAGCTATCATGGAGTCCAGCCTTTGACTAAATAACACCACGTCAACTAGATGATAGCACTATGTGTCACATCCAGTGATTTCTGGAATACCTCCAGGGATGTCCCTCCACCACCTCCCTGGGCAGCCCATTCCAATGCTGACAACCCCTTCTGTGAAGAAATTCTTCCTGATGTCCAACCTCCCCTAGCACATGAAAATGAACACTAGGAAAGGTCAGTGCCTGCCAAGGAAAGGCTAGTGCCTGCCAAGGAAAGGCTGTTTTCCCATCCAGGCACCAGGCCAGCACCTGTAGGTCACGGGACACCGCAGAGGAGGTTTTTAAGACTCAGACTCCGTGGTTTGCAATTGCCCCAGAGCCTTCAGGGTGAGCAGGTATTTGACTCCCTGGCAGGTAAGCTTGAAGGGTGTTCATGATCAGTGCAGACTGATGATAAAAGGGGACACCTACCACCATGCTCTACTTATGTCATCTTGATGTATGCCACTACAGAACCCACCCCACTTCATGATGATGGCAAACTTAGTGAAAAAAAATCAGTCATAAAACCACCCTGCTTTTCATTTCCATAGTGAATTAATACTCTCATTCAGGTCATGTCTAAGTCAAATATTGGGAAAACTTCTGAAATCCTTCAAATCAAGCAATTTCTGGTTTGCAGTTAAACAAAAAAAAAAAGTCAATATCCAAAGCTAACGATAAATTTTTCAAATAGATTCATAAAAAATGAAAAAGGTATTATATTATGTACATGCAAAAAACAGACTACAGCACTAATTTTACTGTCCTCCAAAAGATTATTTTCCACGGCTGTTTTATGGGAAAATACATGGAATAGTTCAATTAAGTGTTACTGAGAAATACAGTATTGTTTTCACAACTGTATACAACTATTTAAAAGACAAGCAGAAATATCTCAGGATAATGCATCATGAAAATATTTGAAACAAGTGTATTTTTAAAAATGTTTATTGAAATGCCTTCATTGCATCATGCAGGATACAAAAATCATTATGAGAAAACTTTAATAACTATACTTAAGAGTAAAATCAAGATACATCAGGGAAAAATAATAACTGTATAAACAAAAGCAATTTATTTGATAGTGTTTTAAATTATAGATTACAGGCTGGGATCTGCACAGATGATAAGAATTATCTTGCAACAACAGTCTCTTATGATTCAAGTTGAAACTGATGTTTGTCGTGCTAGAACAACCACATCACCTGTGTATACCATGAACCTGTTCATTACAGTTACAGGGTTTAAAAAGTATAACAAAAATATTCTGCCAGCATACTTCTATTCTGTTTTCAGTTTATTTGTTCAATCAAAAGTCATTACCTTTTCATCAAGGAAAAAAAAAGGCTAATGTGCTTTCTTCTAGTACAGAGTGTGTAAGTTTCAATTACTGAAATACAACCTCTTTAAAGTAATGACACTTTCTTCAAGTTCGTTTCAATTAAATAATTTATATTTTTGCAATATTACTCAAGGACTTGGAGGTGATTTTAAAATGGGAGACCGCTGCACCCTCAGTATTTTTGCTGTTTTAGGAATCTCAGTCCCTACTACTTCAAACTTTCAGGGGTTTTTATTCATACACTGCTTCGTGTAAACTCTTAGAACTCACCTCTCTCTTTTTATTCTATTTGACAGCATTATTCTGTGCAGATATACATTAAACAACAAAACAACTCTTTGGGACTGAAACCTTGTCTTCAAAGAACTCAGACAGCTAGAGATTTTGGTGCTGGCTTCAAGGCAGGCAATGTTTGAGAGATTTCAATAGAGTGTTCACTTAGCACAGAGTAAGATTAGAACCACATTGGGACCTTACTACATTAAAGAAAATTGCTGTAGTGTCCAGAATCAGCTTATTCTGTTCAACAGGGAAGATTAAAAAAAATCCCTCTTTATGAGGAAGCTAATACATGTGTTTCCATTTCTCATCCTTGTGGAAAAAAATGCATCTTTATAAAGCTATCCTTCTCTCTCTTCTTCTCTCCTTTTTTTTTTTTTTTTTTTTGAGCTCCATAGATGCAAACTTTAAACATACAGTTGTTGCCACAAAGTGTTTGAATACGCAGAATATAACAATTTAATTACATTTAAAGTCATTAAGAGTTTTGGCACTGTCCCCTTACAGAAAGTTACATACAAGTAACTATGAAAATGTAAGGGAATCATGTAACTCTTTGGCTCTGTTGTAACACTTACTACTAAGGCAAGAACTGTGTACCTTAGGGCGGCTTTTTTATTTGTATTTTTATAAAATACTTGACTAAAAGTTTTAAAAAGTCACCTAATCATCTATAAATGTCAAATGTTGCATATTAAAATATATGCTTATTACACCTTTTGGTTTCACTACTAAAATTTTTGCATACCAATGAGAACACACACACACTTGTAAACTGTTCAGTATAAATTTATGAAGACATTCTCTGTATAAGAGAATTTGTAGAAACTTATCATTCGGTCAAGATGCTGTAATTAAAATTGCCTGATTATACATTTTGGAGCACTATGATTCTCTCAACAGCTTTAGCTTGTTCATTCCTATAAAGATCAACTACAACAGGTAACAACCCCCCCTTTTCAATGCATTTGTAACCCCCTCTCAATCTGAGGTTTCAGGTGCACATCATAAGGAGGACATTTCAGGGTATTCACTGGCTTTTCAGCTGTCACTAGCTATGGCTAACTTCATTAGTTACGTTATTGCAGGATGCCCTATTGCTCCCCTTTTATTACAACATGAAGTGGGTGTAGCCTTCTGCGCCTGTAACAATGACATCCATCCATATCCTCATGGCTTCTGGAGAAGGAGCAACCATGTAGTAGATGCGGTCATGGGTCTTAACACTGAAGGTCAGCAATGGGTTGGGACTCTAGATTAAAACACAAAGAAGATATCAAAAGAGTGAAATCAAAGCCATTTACTGGTAACAGAAGTGGAATTGCTTACAGGGATATTTATGAACAGGGTTAAGAATAAAGATAAAATGCTGTACCACTGCATCTTATATTGCACCAGAGATACATTTTAAGTGTTTGTAGCCACCATAAACACCTTTTACACCATTTTCCCAGTAGACTATTACACAGTTCTACAGGGCTTCAAGCTGTTTTTTCATGCCCAAATAACTAACTCCCCCACTCTGTCCAGTGACTTTTACAAATTGTTCACAGCTCATTTAAATTACAAGTGAGAGGCAGGAGGTGCCATGAGCTGCCAGCATGGTTAACTCTCTCCCTGGGACAGAGACATGCAGCCAGCCCTTGACTTGTCCAAGCCACTGATTTCAGTGGTCTTGCCACTGGACTAAGGAACTCCTTGCAGCAAATCCCACTCTACAGGTAGACACTTATCTCTGCTTCCATCAGTATAAAAAAGCCCCAAAACAGTGCTAATCACTCACTGGCTTCCTCTTGCTTTTCCTCCACTCCAGGGGGTTTTGTTAGTATTTGTTTCTTTTGTTTTCCCCCAATAATGTTAGTTCTCCCTTTAAGTTTACAGCAGGTACCATACTTTGGGTAGTCTATGTCATATGTGGTTAAAACAGCAATAACAAAGTTTACCTTATATGCATTCTTTAGATGATCATAATAGACTTCTTCAATAGCTTGAAAATATATTACACCTTTTAATTTAGTTTCGTGTTTGTCTAAAACGGAAGAGAGAGAATGACTTCAGAACTGACATGAAGCAAAGTAAGAAGCAAAAGCTTAATTTGCATTTCCATATATGTTCAGCTGATAAGTAACTGACTTAACAGTTCTGCTTCTGAAATCCCACAGAAACGTTCAACCTTTCTTAGCAGTTTGTTGGTTTTGTTGAGAGATGCATTTTTGATTTTCTTCTTTTTCACCTAGTTTCCAAGGATAAAAGCTTTTGTAATTTCCTCATCTATTTGCAAGTCACTCCCTTCACTGAAGTGTCTAAATGTTATGGAGGGTATTAGCCCACAGAAGAACAGATGTCTCTCAGATATATCCACTCTTCCAATTCCATGAAAACCAGCCAGACTTCAGACAGTTTCCACGCTCTAAGTCCTCCAGTTTGCCTTCAAGGGAAGACTGTAATGATGATCAAATTCTCAATACAATCTGACAGCAAAACCTTTGTGTTAGAACACAGTTTGGGTATGTACTTTTTTTAAAAAATGCTTTTTCACATGTGCACTTAAGAATCACCATTATAATTTTTCACAAGAAAAAAGGAGGAGGGCAGGGTAATATCCACCCTCCATTTTCCTGCAGTGGAGAGGAAATTGTTAAGAAGTATCCCAACTGAATGTGGACACTGAAAGGCAAACTTCCTTTCACTCCCAGAACTTTTGTATTAGGGGAATAGAATGCTTTCTGCCCCCAAGTCATAGTATCATCTCAACACTGAACAGTCATGCAGAACACCTTTATCAGTCCCATGAAGGATTGTGCTGTCATTTAAACACTTGGGGAACTCAGCTTACATCCTACGCATAGCTGCAGGCAATTCTGAAAGCTTCATATGACGGCAGAATGAAATCCCAGAGAACAAATGATGCAGCTTTGGGAATCTTCCTGCCAGCCTCCAGAGAAGCAGTACTGAAGCACTGAGGTACAGGATGATGAGATTACAGCACACGTTATACTGAGATAAACACAGCACTATACAAAGCGTGCTGTCTGTGCACTACCACTTATCAGGGGATCCATTCTCTTTTCAAGCTCCACCTGGGGCCTTGGTTACCAGACTATTACAGGTACCCACAAGCTCCCATCGAAAGAGTCTTTGTAGAATTCCCTGAATGCTTCAGTTCAGAAAGCGCAGATGCTTCAGTTGCCTCACTAAGCTGTCAGACTTCAGGGTAAGTTCTTGGTTCTGTGCACTGGCAGAACTAAAGCATTATCTCAGTACCTTCACTTAGAGTTCAATTACTCTGAATTTACAGCACCAGTATTTATTTTGGAAGTCTACTACATGTTTAAAGATCTAGATGGATCCTCACTCATACAAGCAGCGGCATTTTAGTGCAGCTGGTACAGACTCCTTATAAAACTACACTTGTTGGCTGGAGTGCTTGAGACACTAGCGGAAGTTTTCTTTGGTAATTGAGATTACATTATGGCAACTACTGCATTCAGAAGTGAAACCATTAAATGTTAACATAACTACTAAAAAAAGACAAAAAAAGATCAGTACCAGATGGGAATGCTACTGTGCGTTACAGGCCTTCCCACCCAATAAACCAGATGTTGTGAACAAAAAAAAATATTTGTCACATTCTTCATTGTTCTATTGCAAACTAGTAAGAAATATTCAGTGGATATGTAATGAATGAATCAATTCAATTTTAAGTTCCTTATGAGTTGCTGGAAAGCAGTTATGTCAGTGAAGTAAATGAAACTGTTTGAGTGGTTTTTGTACTCAGTGTTTTCTTCTGAGTCTTAGCAATGACCATCCTGCACATGCCTCTTTCTGGCCTCTCTGAACAATAAATATTCAGAGCGCATTGTTATTTTTGTGGCTTCCTCAGAACTGAAACTTCAGTCAAACCACTTGTATATTTGCACAGCATTTGGAGAAATAAGTATGTTCTAAAATTCCCCATTTCGGGGTTTACCCTAAGATACGAAAGTAATGTAAAGCTTATAATGGCTCCAGATATTGTGTAACACAACTTCGTGCACACAAACACCTTTGGAGTATTGCGTATTCTTTACACCATCTGAAATTCCTTACACTTTCAAAATAAGGCAAACTCAAAAAGTCTACCCCTGTATATTTTATTTCCTGAAAACCTTTTCTTCACAGGACTGCAGAAGCATTCACTTCAATTTTCATAGTAAATATAGTAAAATTATATTCTTGTATGAAGGGTACAAGAAATCATTCAGTCATTGGGGGA
>VYZR01116553.1:0-18840 GCA_013400675.1 Oxylabes madagascariensis | reverse complement strand
AACTGTCAGTTTTACGCAAATATCACTTCCAAAGAGATTCAACGCCCAAACCTCACGAAGCCAGTTCTGAGACTTTGGTTGCTGGTTCCAGTGGGATCAAAAGAGTTCCCCATATGGGAGTTGTGTGTGCACATTGCAACAGGAATGCAGCAGCACTTGTGGGATGCAAACAAATTCTAAGAGGCCACAGAACGGAAGCACGTCATGAAAAAGGACCTCAGTGCTGGAACTCTGCTCTTTCTCCCATGGCACTGCACTCCTCTGATAACTGTGAGGAGAACTCTCCCTCCTGCTGACCTCACATCCTTTCTGGGATATAAACAGAATGGGATGAGGTGCATTGTGTCAGGATCTGTAGATAAAAACAAACTGGAGGCACCCGCCTGGGGAGATAAAGAATTTAAACTGATCTATGTGATATCTGCTGCACATTCAGCAATCCTTAATCCTTTAACTAGAATTCCTTGCCCACTCCTTCCACCAAAACATCTGGCATGCTGCAACAGGAGCACATTCCACAGGGCAAGACCACCCCTCTTCTACCCATTTAGTACCTTGGAATGTTTCTATGTTGTTTTCCAGTTTCTCTTCACAAATACAGGTAAAATGGGGAAAAAGGACTTCAAATCAGTCCACAGGGATGTGTTCTGTGCTGCCAGCCCATCCCATCTCCCAGCCAGCACCTTCAGTGTGACTGCTGGAAGTGCAAAAGGCTGCTCTGATCCCCCCCTGTCTGCTGCATGAATCCACAGAGTGCATGCCAACATTCCCTCTGCAAGGCTGAGAGGCTGCAAACACCACACAGGAGAGGCAATCTACTCAGATGAACTCCTGTTCCATGAGGCACTGCTTCCCCTCAGACCTGTCAGGGATGACTCACCACGGATTCCCACTCTTGGTGTTTATCTTCATTTGGAAGCAGCGCTTCCCACACATGCAGAGGGGAATCACTTTCCATGAGAGAGATCTGGGGGAATGCAGCTTGCCTTGGTGTGTTCTGTTAGCCCTGGCTCAGAACAGGAGCCCTGCCATCAGCCACTCACAGTCATTTCCATGCAGCCTCTCCATGTGTGAACTCACCTGGATTATCTGAGCAGCAGCCTCAGGAGTTCCTTGCCTCAAATCCTGGCCATTTATTGACAGGACTCTGTCATTCCGACTCAGCTTCCCGTTCTTGGCTGCCAAGCCTCCCTCTAAGAGATCCAGAATAAAAATCCCTGCCTCGTCAGTCTTCCTGATCAGTTTGATTCCCAAGGGCTCGGATCGGTCTCTCTTTACCAAGGTGACATGGATCACTTCCCGGTTTGTGGAAGTGGAATCCTGCTGGGCAGTCCTGTGGGAAAAGCCCTTCTCCTGCAGGACCATGAGGTGGAGAACAGGGCCTGGGTGGCGCAGGAAGGAGACAGCCTGGCAGTGAGTCACACTGCTGATGTTGACGCCATTCACCTACAAAGACAAACAAAGCACTCACTAATCAGAGCCCACATTAATTAGGCACTGTCCACAGTGTGGGGCATGGCCAGGATGGAGCAGAATGGAAAACTCCCTGTGCAATCTCTGACTCTGATGCACATTAGGGAGCAAAATTTTCTAAAAAAAGAATGAAGAAACCTGATGGAATTAGACTGTAATTGGTGAGTAACTGAGGACAGGGACAAGACAGGACAACCCGCACAACTAACAAATCTAAAAATGTTCACTCATTCCTTCCATGCCATGTAAACACAGATCTGCTTTTCCTTTACTTCCAGCATTCAGTGCAGGCTTGGAGAAGACCCAAATCTCCGCTTTTGAGTGGTCCATAGTCTACAAGCTTCTGGAATCATCCATCTAATTATGCTTTTACCAGGGTGAGTCTGAGAAGGCAACGTTTTGCTTTGCCTGTTGTCACAAAAGATTCTGTGCAGTCTTTTAGGATTTTAACAGGCCTCCTAAGTGTGGGACCTGCCCTATTTGCTGAGACTGAGACATGGACAATGCAGCTGTATAAAACAGGAATCACTCCATTGGTCTGCCTGAGAAACCAACTCAGAGATCTCATCAGCCACTTGAGTGTGGGGGCTGCCAGCCCTTCCTGATGCCCAATCCCGTGGGATAACGAGGATTTATGGCTTGGCAGATGATTGGGCAGCCATGGCTGGAGGTGCTAACAGTTATCACTGTGTGTACAAGGTGTCACCTCGATCACCCAGGGCCACACAGCCCTGCCAGCGTGGGCAGTGCCCTGGCTGTGGCTCAGGCTGGAGCTCTGCATTTACGCACATTTTGGAGCTGATATCCATTGCCAGTCAGCAGCTCTCACCCTGGACCTGCCCATGGAGAATATGCAGCTTAAGCAACACAGTGGAGCAAGCAATTATGAGACTTCCTAACTAGAGCAGAGAAATGGGGCTGCTGCGTGAAATCTGCCAGGTAGGAATCTTTTACTTTATCCAAAAAGACCTAAATTTCAAAAAGCTGTCAAATATGCAAGAGGAATATGAGTCTGGCTGGAAGGAATGCTGAAAGTGTTCCTGAGCCCCAGCAGACACACAGTGCTGCTGACACAGAGGTCTGATCAGTGCTTTAAAACCCTCAGCTGCAGAGATTTCCCAGTTTTTCCAGGCACTCTCCTCCCCCAGTCAAGGGAAGCAATGGGGCTGCCGGGGTGGTTTCCCCACCTCAAGGATGTGGTCTCCAGGAGCAATTCTTCCATCAGCAGCAATCACAGAGTCCCGCAGCACTTCCTGAACAACGATGTTCCCCAGGGGGGTGTCCTTACCCCCAACTATCCTCATCCCCAGCTCTTCCTCCGGATCCTCCCGATGGATTTCGATGGTGGTAGTCTCAGCCACAAGACTGGTTCTCTGAGGAAGGTCTGGTTGTGGAAATCGAAGAGAAAAAGCAACACTTTAACAGAATTTTCCTCTTCACAGCACCCCAAGATTCAAACCCCTGGCAGGCTGTGTTCAATGCAGCATCTGGAGGGAAAGCAGCCATCAGGAGACCTAAGGTCACATAAAAAGCTTAAAACCCCTCTCCTTCTTTAGAGTTGCTCCAGAATTTTTCCCATTTTCTGCTAGCTTTTGGTGAATTCAAACTCCTTATTGGTGTTGCTTGGGGTTTATTAAAAGGCATTCAGTATGGTTTGGCTATATTTAGAGATTTATTTTTCTCCTGTGACAGCTGGCCTGCTAGAAGCACGCACATAACAAATTCCAGTTTCCATGATGCCCATGAGGGAAAGGGACTACCCAGCTGTAATTACTGCTCTGCAACTTCCTTCCTCTAATTTCCTCTGCTCCCCTTTTCCCATCCCCCCTGTAAAACAGGAGGAATGTTTGGCTGTTTCACAGCATACTGGAGATTAAGCAATGCTGCATTTTGAAGATGAAAGCTGTTTTTAGCCAGTGGGCTGAGATCTCCCAGCACAGGGACACTCAGGCAGGCCCAGCACTGCCTGGCAGGGTAAAAGGCAGGTGTCACACCAGGGATGCAAAACCTGCTCCAGGAGTGCTTTGGGAAAAAGCCAACAGGGAACTGAACTGACCTGTGAGTTACCTCTGTCCCAGGCACAGGGGCTGGAAGCTGAGCCTAACTTTGAGACAAGGCACTGAGGTTTCCACGCTGCTGCCTCCTACCAAGCTGAGACAAGTGCTGCTACACTGAAGTGGAGATGGTGATTTGATCTGCAAGGCTTTCAGAGCTGCCTGTTAATTCAAAACCTAACTTATACTAGAAAAACACCAGGAGGGAGGTACTGACCACTCCAGGAAACTAACTGTATATTTAACTTTCCTAACAAGATTAAGAAGAATCTGGAGCACTTCCTAGTTACTAATTATCTGGCTTCTGCAAGGGCTTTAAGTGCTCCATGTTCACATTGACAGGGACTGCCTTTGTTTCTCCGCAGAATACTGCAAATACTCACTGCAATCTTACAGAGTTTCTCCAAGTGGTTTTGCACAGTTCTGTGCTTGTGAGCAGACTCTGCCACCCCTGATGCACATGAATGCATCTTCCCTTCTGCTCAGGGAAGAGATGTCTCTGACTGCTACTAATGGCTGAGCAGCATTAAGGATGTCTGACGGTGCTTGGGACACTTAAAAATTGAATTTTCTGAGATAATTGCCTCATTTGTATATTATCAAAGGTAAACACATAGTTCAACTTCTGTACCAAACTCTCACCTTCTTCAGTCTCCTCAAAAGCTGGATTAACCAGTCCAGGCTCTGCAGTCCCCAGTGACACCACAGCAGCTCCAGAGCTTTCTGCCACGAGTGAGGAGCCTCCACCTGGGACCTCTGGATCCTTGGGCGCGTTTGTCTCCCCCTTGGCAGGAGGCTCTTCCTTCCCTTTGGAAATGGGATTCTTTTTCCGCTGCAGTTCAGATTTGTATTTCTTAAACCCAGGACACCTGGAGAGAGATTGGCAGGGACTGTCAGTGGCTGTCTCTGCCTGGGCAGGTGACGCAGTACCTGAAAGCTCTGACAAACCTGTGGGAAGAAGCTGGTTCCAGATCTCACCAGAGCAGTGCTGGTTTCTCAGACGGTAAAACTGATTCTCATTTGACCTTCAGTTTCTACTTATACAAGTATCAGCTTAATTGCAGGCTTGTTATTTCACTACTTTTGAGATTATTTAGCAAATTATTTGAAAAAGAAGAATGTAATAGAAACAGGAGTCTCCCTTGCTAAATATTTACCTGGCAAACACTCCATGAAGAAAAGGATCCTTCTTAAATATAAGCAAATACTGAGCTCTGACGTTGTAGAGATCACTGTGAACTGTACCGTGATGCAAAGAAAGTGGCTCAAGTTTCAAGCTCAGCCTTGAATTAGGCTTTGTTTTAACACACCAGCTACACACAAGAGCAGCAAGGGAGGACTGGGCATTTTCTGTAGTGGAATTAGACCTGATCCTGGACCTGCTGCAGTCCATGCAGCTGATGGCTCTAAGCGAATGGGAGCAATTTAATTCCTAATCCCACTGAGTGCCCCCCACAAAGATCCCAAAACTGGGATGTAACTGTACACACAAAATGCGTCCTGGATGCAGATACATCATCAGCTTGTCTCAGCTTTAATGGGTGAGGAAGAATGGCTCTTTTATCATGAATATTTATAAAAAAGGTGACAGATGAGGAGGTGATAAATGTAAAAACATCATTTGCAGAGACATGAGTAGCATTGGGTGTTTATCAGAGTCATTTTTCAAATTAAAATGAACTATTTATATTCTGGCTAAAGAAGTCTCATCCCAGTATTACTTCCTCTGGTTTATTCCTACTCATTTATTCTCCAAGCAGTAAAATAACCTTGAACTTAATGACAGAAGCTGAATGATCCACTTGTGCACATGTCCCTCTTAAGATATCAAAACACAAATTCAGTTTTCAAATGGCAGGGAAATCCTCCAAGAAAATAAGTTACTACGTGATTCTTATTTCCTTAAATCTTCTCCTATCAGTTAATCTCACTTAAAATAAGAAAACACCCAAATCCTAGGGCAATTTTCTTATCTGTTTTCTTTTCCTCTCTATTTTTCAGTCTGACTGTGCCCACAGCCCAGGTGAAATAGCCTCCAATCTTAGAATACTCTGTCCCCAAGAAAGATACAAACAACTGTGGGATATAGAAGAGAAGGATACAGTTTCCAGGCAGGTCTCTAATGTAAACATTTGAGGAGCCTCCCTCCCTTCCCTGTGTGTAACTCCTGTGCCACAGGGATTACCAGTGACAGGAGTTTACTGATAGCAGGGCAGATTTGCAGAGCAGAGGAAGGCCCAGCCCTGGTGTGAGCCACGGCCCCAGCCCTGCAGCCTGTAACAAGTAGCCAGGACAAAGAGCTGCTTCAAGAGAAAGGAGATTATAAACTCCACTGAAGGGAAATGGGCACCCAAGCACCTTCCATCCCTTCCCCTGGCTCTAACACGAGCTCTCAGCTCGTGGGGACTGAAGACAATCAAAAACCACACGGGTACATCCTTGGTTGGATCTGCAAAGGTATCCAAAGTGTACCTGTTCCCTGGTTGGCTTATTTTTAAAATATGTCATTGCCACCACAAACTACAACACAGCTGAACGAAACCAGCCTGTGGCACTTCTCATTGCTGACAAATACACCCTGCCAAGGAAGGTCTGTTCCACCTGCAGCCGGGCTTGCACTTAGCTCCCTTCCCTGCAAATCATTAACCAGGTAGGAACAAGGGTTCTCCACGCAGGAGCTCTGTCACCTGCACTCCTTTTAAAGTGACAATATCCTGCCTGCCAACAGCTCAACCAGCAGTGAAGCACCAAAAAGTCTCCCTTCCTCTACACAAGTGGAACAGAAAAAAACATAGTAATTTTCATTTGCTTCTCTTCTCAGCGAAAGAATGAGAGAAGATAATGGAATTATAAGTAGGTGATTCAGCAAGTGCATAATGTGCAGCTTGGAGGGACTTGCACTATTTGAATCAAAGACTTATGTATTGCACATCTTAATTGGACCAATTAAACTGGCAGCACTGCACAATCCCTTGCTTTCAGAGCCTCGACTTAGTGCCTTTCCTCTCTGCACAAGGGAAACAAGAATAAGCTTGTTTGTAACAACTCCAGAGCTGGTGCCCCAGTTCAGGACCCACAAATGTCTGGGTATTTGACAGGTTTAGTGTCTGCAGACGGCCTGAAGGTGAGCAGCTCTTCTTCATAAGAAGCTTCTCCTCCAGAGCACGCACACAATTACACTGTCCTCACCCACCCACCTCTGCAGCCTCACCCTGGCATCTCTGGCGTCCCACCTCGCCCCAGTTCAGGAGCTGCTCTGAGCATGGACGGCTCTGATGAGCAGCACAACAGCCCTGGCAATAACAGGATGGAAAGGGGAATGCACCTGTTCTGCAGGTGAGCTTCCAGCTCACAGCGCTGCATGGTCTGCTGGCACTCGGCCTTGAAAGGACACAGCACAATCAGCTTATCCAGCAGGTTCCTCACCAGGAGGCTGGACTTGTGGCACTGCTGGAAGGAGAGCTTCTTGCGATCCATGGGACAAAAGCTGTACTCCTGCATGAAGTTCTCGAGGCACTTGAAACAGTACGTGTGCCCACAGGGCGTGTCCATGGGCTGCAGCAGGGGCTGCAGGCAGATGTGGCAGATGAGCTCGTCGTCCACCTCGTCCTGGAAGTTGTACAGGTGATTGTCCAGCAAGGGGTGGGCCTGGCCACACTCGCAGCACAGCTCGGGCACTTGGCACACGAGTTCCTCAGGGACGGGGTCAGCCATGGCAGCCAGCACCAGGGACGAGATTGTCACACAGCGGCTCTGCCACAGACCTCTGAGGAAAGGAGAGAGAGAGATTTCCAGCCAAATGCCTGCTTTAAATCCAGCCAATCAAAAATTCAACTGCATTCCTGCCTTGAGCTTCCTTCCCCAACCCCACCTGCCCCCCGTGGGGCTCTTCCTTCCAGATCCACCCAGTGAAGGAACAGCCCAGGGATCAGAGGGTGCAAGGACCTCACTCAGCACAAGGTTTAACCACGTGGATAAACTGAGGCCTAAACTTCACACACACACACCCCCACCAGAGACAGACCAAACAAACCCTGCCCAACACAGGGACCAGAAAAGCTGGGACAAAAACTGCATGTTGTTGAGGGAGAAAGACCCAGAGAAGGAAGGGAAAGGAAAGGAAGGATCCACAAGACAGTGATTTTTAAACTTCCTCTGGCTTTCCAGATTATACCAAATCTTTTAAAGACGTGTGTGGTGAAAAGCCAATCTGGGGACTTCTGGTTGTTAGGATTTTTGGTTTGTATTTGGGAGGGTAGGGAGGATGAGGCAAAAGAAGAGGAAGAAATTTCAAAAGAAACTTAAATCTAAACCACATTTCCTTCCTTTCAAGCCCACTCCCTTCCAAAAAATTTGTTTTAACAAACAATGCATTGTTCCCCACTCATCCATGCCCAAGTTCCCCCATGGAAACAAATTTCCTATAAAAAGACTAAAGCTTCCTAAGTGGAAAAAACGTAAAGAATAGTCCGCATCATTTGTTGTAAGGTTAGAGAGAGGATTGAGCCTCAGCTCCTTTCAGCCAGGGAGAGCAGGAAAAGGGACAAACAGTCCTTGTAGCTGCTGCTCTGATTTTAACAGAAATATCTTCAGTCACATCCATTTTGAATCTTGCCTGTTGTAATTAAATATAAAATTCACTTGAGTTTCCTAGCAGATTACAGGCACAGGGATGACTGCAGGGAGGATTTTTTTAACCTGGCAGTTATTTTAATGAAGTAGGAAATGTGGTATTAAAGGAAGCAAACCACGTTAGATGGGGGAGCGGGGGGTTGTTTGTGGTGATGTTTTGAGGAGTTTGTGATTGGTGGGGTTTTTTCAAGTAAAGAATCTCAGACTCTGAAAACAAAAAAAATTGCAAAACTCTGATGAAATGGAAAATTTCTTAAAGATGATGTGGAAAATACCTGAAAACAATGACTTTATCTGGAACAGGTAAAAGCCCAAGCAAGAGGGAACACTGGTCTACACCAGTGCCTGGAGGACACAGCTGGCACACAGCAGAACTCAGGAGGAGGGGAGACAAGAACAATAAGATAGCAGGAACGGCAAGAAAAAAATAGTCATGGGTTTCTAATAAAAACCATACATCACTCCAATTAATTGTCAAGGTAAGTCAGCTATTTAATTAAAGGGAGAACGTATCACAAACAGAATCGGGCGTATTTTTACCCAGCCATAGGAACTTGTTCACTTCAAAAGATTAAAACATCACTGTCACGGTTCCAGGTGGCTACAACAGGAGTTATTTGCTCCTCTCTCTGCTGCTGCAGTGCCAAGAAAGCATCTTCCCCTTGAGGGAAGCACTCAGGCTGGGTGAACACCCCTGGCTCTTCTGTTTGCATTCCCTCCTTAACTCCTGCCTGGCTGACTCAGTGCTCCCCAAAACATGGCCCAGCTCTCAGACAGCACCCATGGAAATGAAAGCAGACGTGTCCATGCCCTCCTGTCTCAGAAATCCCCCTGCTGTTTGGTGCTTGCCTCCACCTAAACCAGGCAGCCCTTCTGTTTGCCTTATTGGCCTTTTTGCCAGCCTTCAGCTGATCCTGAACGATCTCACAGGTGCAAAAGGAACATTTCAACATCAGAGCATCACTTAACGTCTCCTACCAATTCTAATCAATCAGCTCAGCACCAGCAGTTAATGAAACAAAGAGCTTCCAAGGCAAACACTACCAATCAGAAATACTTGTGCTTCGGGTTGGACTATTTGCATAAAACTTTGGCAGGTTTTGAAACAGATCCACTTTCTCAGCAAAAACAAACCTCACAGTAATTTTGCTGATAAACTACTTTTATTGTGGGGGGGGGAGGTTCAGATTATTTACCAAATTAATTCTCTGCTCTGTGTTTAAAGGTTACACAAGATGAATCCCATTGATGAGTAATTTCTGAGTAATAACTTGTGGAAGATAAAAATATCACCACAATTTTGCTGCTCCAAGCTGATCTGCCATCTCACTTCTAGATTCTTGAAAACAAGGGGTGAAGATTTCATTTCAAGGTGCCCAGGTGAATTTTTCTTTTACACCACTGTCCTTTCAATGAGGAGGACACTCCTGCAGACACCAGGGAACCCAAGGCTGACACCTCTGTGATGAAACCCAGCCCAGAGCCTTGGGCAAGGCAGGGCTGAGTGAGCAGCATGGGGAGGGCAGCAGGCTCAAACAAGCCTCCCTCGCTCAGGGACTCAGGCACAAAGCAGAGCTGCTGCTAAAATCTCATCCAGCACAGATGTTGCTGCAGCCCAACAAGGCACAGTTGAAGTGTGTAGAAAATCACTGTTTCATCATAACAGGCCTGGCTCCCCTCAGCTTCAGTGAGCCGCTCTCAAAAGGCAATCCAGAGTCCACAGGATTCCAGCTTTGGAGGGGAGGTTTGATACAAATTCAATCTTTTGCAATCCAGTCTCAGTTCCTCGCTCTAACCTCCAAAGGCCAGACCGACCCAATCAACCCCTCTATCCTTGTGTTGCTTTTTTTGTTCCATCATCCCCCACTCTCCAGCTTCCTTACAGCAAAGGGTGGCACCTTCCCTGCCCCTGCCTTTCTCCAAAGTACTGGAATCTCTCTGTGGCTTTTCACTCATGTAATGAGGGAATCACAACATCAGGATCCAGCTGGGTCCCCAGTTACTACACACTGACTGCATGGAATTGTTAGAGCCTGACATGTGCATGTGCTGCTCAAATGGACTCTGCTGCTCTGAAAGGTTAATACAAGAAATGCCCCGAGAGTCAGAATTATTTAGAGAGTAACACACTCCAGCCCTATGCCTAACAAAGAATTGAAGGAAATAGACCAGCAGAAATCTCTTTACATTTCCTAATTTCTTATCCCATAAGGATTTCTTTGGGATCACCTTTATCTTTACTGTATGAAAAAAAAAAAAGTCAGAATATCACTGATGGCTTTTTTTTTTTTTAAAGTAGGATTCCTGGTACTGTAACACTGACTCAAAGACTAGACTTTTTTTTTTTAGGATGACTTATCAGGTAGTCTAATCTGTATTCCTGCCAAAGCAAGACTATTCCTGACAATATTAGCACATTGCCTATTCTTGTTTTAGCTCTGCCAGGGCCCAGAGCCTCAGATCTGCCCCCCCTGGACATCTACAACGCTGTTAATAGCTCTGGAAGGGTCTGCCAAGAACCACACCAGCACTGAACCCCTCGGCACCATTCCCGGTGGGCAAACTGCTCATTCCCTGCTCAGCAGCCCAGACTTGGAAACAGAACTGATGACTCACTTCTACAGCTTGCAAAAAAAAAAGGCACCTTTTTTAAAAAAGTGTGATTATCTAAGACATCTTCCCAACCCCGTGCCTCCACTTGTGCTGTGACTGAGCAGGAGCTGTGCCTGTGGTACCTGGCTGCCCAAGAGCAGCATTCCAGCCTCCCAAACACAGCTCTGGCTCCTGCTTTTAAGGCATTTCACTGTGCCACCGTTAGTGTGGAGCACAAATTAAAGTTCCATTCCATCCGGGCCTATCTGCTCACACAACTCCAGCATTCGGTACAAGGGAATGTTGGCCATAATGTACCTACCCGAATTTCATTTATTTGAGGGGTAACTTTGCTGCTAATCCCATTTAAAAACTGAGAAATTACGTCCCCAGAGGCTAAAACAGATTCACAGAGGCACCAGCTCCTGGGAATTTAACACTTTGTTATGGCTCTGAAGAAGATCTCAAGGGACTTACCTAAGACCACATAGGAAACTCCCAGGAAAAAGAACAACCCAAACTAAAAAGAATAAAATCAAGCCTGTTTCTATTAACTAACTGATTTCTAAAACCACAGACATGGTGAGTAAGCAGAGCACATCCCATATTGCCAAACACAGAACCATGCAGCCAGTCTGCAGCAAGGACACAAAACAGAAGTCTAAAATTCTTCCTGAAGGATATGGGTGACTAGAGAATATCTCAAACAGCTGAAGTGAAAAAAAAAAAATTCAAAAAAATCATCAAATAATTGGTTCTCTATTAAAAAAACAGTTGTACTGTGGAAATATTTTAGAAATGCCATGGTTTATGTTTTTGGGCAGCTGTAGGTTAGCACTGACGTGGTAATATAGAAATATTGGGCTGAAAATCCAAATAAAAGCTGGTTTGGGGACTGCGGGGCACGTGCCCCACGTCTCCTGCTATGTAACACTTCACTGCAATAATTATGTCAGTTATTGTATTTATAACAACATTTCCCTGGGAGACTGGAATTGCAACATTCCAACTAAAGGCTAAACAATTAATTAATTTTTTGGGGGTGGACAAAACAAGCCAGCACAATCTGGATGAAGATGGCTGAGGGCACACAGCAGCAGGGCACTGACCAAACCTAAAAGAAAGTTCCAGCTGGATTCTGATAGAGCAAACCCAATCCTCTAGAAATAAAACATGAGGAAAAGGGGCAGACCTTTTCCTCAACTTTCTTCACACAATTTTCACTCAGTTAAGAAGTTTTGTGTTTCACAGAATGGCTTTTTTTTCCATTCCAGAGACAGAGAAGTGCATTGAAAATGTTCCATAATGGGGGGGGTTTGCTGAATTTCATCACTGCTGCAAAGAAGAGTTCAGGAAATGAGACAGGTTTGATAGGACAGGCACCACAATCCTGACTGAACACTTCCAGTGTGTTACCACAGCATTTCACAACCATCACTGAACTGTCCTTAGTTTACAACAATGGCACAGAAAAGCGTTGAAATAGCAGCGGGTTTTATAAACAATATTGAAGGAGGTCAATTTTACAAAAAAACACCAAACCCAAGAATGGTTTCAGGTGTTGATACAATTTCCTGTTATCTTTATTATTTTCTGATATGGCTGAAGATCAGGCCACTGAATGTAAAAATCTTCTGGAAATGGCGCATTTATACAGCTAAATAAGAAGCAACCCTTTCATTAATTGAGCTTGCCTTGAAGCCACAGGATTTCTAATAAGACACCTCCAAGAGAAACTGCTCAGCACTTGTGTGAACATTTTGACTCAGAAACTCTAAATCAAAGCTGCTTTACTATATTCAATATCAAGAAAAATGGAAATTTAAATTTCCATTGTCCCCATCATTTTTAATCCCCATTCTTTAACCATAAATGTGAAAATAGGTTGTATTTAACTCATTGGTGTTTCTGTGCTCGTTAAACAATCTGGTATTTTATCTGCCTCAGCTTCTGAGCAAGTATCTGTTTTCTCCACCAGAAAACAGAAAGCCAATTGTATTTTCATTAATTATAATCAGAATCATTATCCTGTTAGATCAGAAAAGGGTTATTATCCCAGGAAACCCTATCCTGAGAGATGAGCTAAAAGGCTTGAGTAGACCAGGACAATCCCAAGTTTTCTGCTGAACAACTTCTGCAGGATCAGCTCTGGAGCATTGATGGATTTCCATTTTTAACATAACTCACTTCCAGACAGATTTATAAAACTTTTATAAAAATCTTTTAGACTTTTATAAAAATCTTATCTGGTTAGCATATCTGAAAGCTCAAGACAAGGAAAGATCTGTAATACTCAGAAAAATCTTGCTAGCAATCAACAGCTCAAATTGCGAGCATTTTTAATTTGAGGAGAATGAAAATTTAAGGAGTTGGTACTTATAATTTATTTCTCTCACTACCATATGCTCAGAACATTTGCTTCGTTCTGTTAATGATTTCACAGAACAGTAACTGTCTCACAAGACTCAGAGTGTTGAAGTATCACGGCTAAACAAATGTAATCTCAAAAATTAATCCCAGTTCTTTCTACAGAGCAGGAGGTTCTGGTGCTACTATTCTGTTAATATTTCCTGGGCAACAAGAGCCAATAAATTTCCTCTCTCCTCCCTTCTTAAGGAAATAAGCTTTCCACCTACACTCTTCTTCAAAAGGGGACCCAACATGACTATTTTAACATAGTGCTCAGAAAAATGAATACATTAAATGCCATCAAATTGAAGACAAGTGCTGCAGAAAAAGTTGTTTTATTGATGTATTTCTTCCTGCTTTCTCACCTTTGCAAGATGCTTCCACTATATCCACCCTCCTTTCTACAGCATATTCCACACAAACATACAAGTTGCTCATTTTGTGCTCACAGGAATTCTTCAGTCACTTAAATAAATTTGCTTCTTTGCAGAATTTGACCCAAATATTCCTAGGGAAGTTTTACCACCACAGAGGTGGATTGTCTTAATTTTTTTTTTCTATTATGTCTATAATCATCTCTCTCCAGGAAATTAAATACTCCCACCTCCACCCTCACCTACATTTTCAATTTGGCAGCTACCTGCAAGTCTATCCCTAAAAATCAGTTTGATGTTTGTGGGAGAAGCTTTCTACAAAGAAAGAAGGAACCCAGTGCTATTATTTAAGGATTTAATCAGTAATTAATAACCAAAGCTCCTCCTGCAACTCAAACAAAAAGCCCAAAACCAAACAAAGAGGGATTAGGAGATGTGATGTTAAGATTTGGGTTCATCTGAATATCTGGGAGCACACTCACTTTCCAAAGAGCTGCATTTGCCTCTGGGAACATGAGGTAAAGATCAAGTGTCTAAAGGCTATAAATGAGTATCAGATGCTGTTAGCTCATCACTGTCTGTGATGCTACCTCCAGATTCCTTCTTTACAGAGAGAGGTGAAAGCAAACCTGCACACCACTGTCCATTTGTGATCTGTATTTTTCTTACAGGTCAGAGTCAGGCAATGCTTTCCCAGCACAGCACTTCCAAAGGATACAGGGGAAGCAGCAGACTGTGCTCTGTATTTTCTGTAACTGGATGTTTTAAAAGTCCCTGTTTGAATATCCTCACCAGGGTGGTCACATCAGAGATATTTAAAAGTAATGTGAGAAGGGAGGAGGCGGGAAGAGAGAGACTCTTGCTTTGGGGAGACAAAAGGTATTTCTGTAGCTCTAAGCCTTGCTGTCTTGTGAGAAACTCCTACAGAGCTTTAATCTTTATCACATTCTATCAAAGTGCTACGTTGAAATTAATTTCAGTTAAAAGAAATTAATCTTGGCTACTCTCAGCCTTAAGCACGAAATAACTCATTTTCTCATTTTAGTTAAAACACAAACAAGGAACTCTTGTTTTCTACAAAACTTTACCACAAGCAATCCAGCAGCATGAAAGCAGTTTTGCACCTGGAGATGAAACATTTCCTGTCAACAGACACAGTTTTTAACATCAGGAACACCAGATCAGGGCTCTGCTGCGGGATAAAGTAGCACTGAACTCCTCATTACCTGGTCCAAATCTCAGTTTCACTAGCACTGTTTTTCTTAATGGTGTTCTGTTTAAAATTAAAGAGTTTGGCACTTGGAAACTCAGGCCCACAAAATAAACCCAAGGCAGGATGGCTGAGAGTCATTCCAGAGGGACCAGCACATTTTCCCTTCCTGGCTCTTCTGTCCCAACAGCTCCTGCGCCCGATGCCATGGGTGACAGCAGGACACATTACCCTGCTCAGACTTCCTTTCACGGGGTAAGAGGGCTTTTTATGCAAAGTACTTTCCAGCCCAAGCTTGTTCACGCCAACTAAAAAAAGCTGAATTAAGAGCTAATTAAGTCTGTAATTCCCCTTTACATTCCAGCTCACCCTCAGATAGTGGTAAAGGGGAAAGAAAGAAAACAAGTTACCTTCATTTAAAGAAAACGAAACCTTCTCAAACTGTGGCTCCCCAGGGCAGCTGCAGCTGAATTTGAAGTGAATTTAAACTCTGCCAATACCTCTGGGTAGACAGAGCTGCTGCAACCAGTAGCTAAAATGCCCTTCACCACAGGTGACAGCTCCTAAGTAAATCAGGAAACAGCAGAAATCAAAACAACAGAAAATAAGTCTCTGGATTAAGATTACCTTCCCTTAGAGACCAACAGAACAGTATTATATCTCATTTTTAGAAGACTTGAGACATATTCTACTGTTTAAGAAAGACATCTGGGTTAATGGTTCATGAGCTTACACAGTTGCACATGGAACTGAAGGTGCCTTTTCACCCAGTTTCATACAGTTTCTCCTGGTGTATCTTACTGACTTCAAACAACCCTCACAGCTGAGGGAAGTAAAACTGCAAGAGGCATTTTGTGTTTGGGATGCGTTTCTTTCTTTTCAAATTTTATCCCGATTTAAGGCTGTGTCCAAGCCGGTACCAGCAGCAGGACTGTAAAACCCATTGTTATCTTGCCGCATGGGACACATATTTGCAATATGCGTGAATTGATAATTATATTTTCCCTTGTTCTAAAAATAATTTTAAAATGGGAGTGGCTGCCTCATCAGCTAAAGGAGCTGAAGCGACAGAGCAAAGTCCTTGAGCTGTTCCCAAATCAGAGCAGCAGCCACATTCCTCCTGAGCCGGCCGAGAGCGACCTGCGGTGCCGCTGTGGGAAGGGAAGGGGGAGGAATCTCCTTCCTCCGCTCGGTTTTCACCCCCTGGAGATTCGGACTGAAGTAGCCCCAGGTGTTGCTCTCACAGGGAACTGGGTTTTAGCCTAAGGACTAAAAGGCTCAGAAGAGCCATTATGTTTATTTTCATGTATCCTCCTCGAAATAATCACGCGGCAATTTTTGTTCCCGGTCAGTTGCGATCATGTACAAGAGGAAATCCTCAGCTCTCAGTTCCCAGGGCAGGGAGTGCTGCCGTTATTTATTTGCTGTGTAGAGCTCTGCAATAGCATTTATTAGGTGAAAAGAACTTCTCTGTTATCAATCCCCCACCCTTAGATAAGTCTGAGAACTTTACAAATAGGGCTGCTCATGATTTACTGGGCTTTCAGCAACGGCCACACTGATGTCACAGGTGAGTCCCTTGAACCCTCAGGGGAACAGGGCAAGTTTTATCTCAACTCCTTTTTAATTCTCAGAAAACCAGCTTTCAAAGAGACCCTGCTCCAGCTGTTTACAGAACTTGCATGATTTCAGGTACAGGCAAAGAGTAGGCAAAGTTAGACAACACTTTAAAAAAATACATAATCCCTTCCAGTGCTTCCCTTCCAGAATATTCCCAATAAGGAACACTGCAGTCTCCAAACAAAATTTGCACAGGGAACCTCTAAACTTAGGGGATCACTATATAAATAGATATATTAAATTTTTTTTAAAGCCTTTGCCTGTAAGCTGCTGATTGTCTCTCCAAATTTGTCCAGCGTTATTCCATTTCCCTCCTTCCAGCTTTAAGTGCTTTTTCCTGGACCAGCACATTAATTCTCACTGCTCATTTATCTAAACCCCCTCTAACCCTTCAGATGGCTTGTGAGATACTGACTCATGGGCAATTTCTTATCTGAAATATCAGAAAACTGCCAGATATTTTCAAACTTCATTCGTGTCAAGAAATTTCTAAGCCAAGAGCAACGTTTTCTGTGCTACAAATCAGGGACCATAAACTGACGAGGGATTGTCAAACGCAATTCCTAACAACTGTATGAGCAGCACCACTAAAGTAAACTGAGAAGGAAAAGCCAAACAAGAGGGTTTTGTATTAAACCAGCAAAACATATTCAGGCCTGTGAGTAAGGCAACAGCTGCAACTCCTCTAGGGAGATCCACACGAGCAGAATGAAATGATGCAGCTTCATTTTCAAAGTGAAATCAGTAGAGCTGTTGCAGCGGGAAGTTTTTATTTTAATGCAGAAAATACGATATATATGGCAGTGCCAGGAGAAGAGAAATTACAGCAGGGATGTTTTGTGAGCAACAGGTATTTTATTATGCAGTGATATTTATTCTTTTAGGTATGGAAGTCTAAGACTCTACAATCCCATAAATGTGTAAATTCTTTCATTAACCACATTTGCGGAAGTACTGCACTGCCACAGTTTACAAACCCATTAATTAAAATTTCTAGAAGTTACTGGAATTGCCATTCAGGGAGCACTAAGTTTATCCAGAATCAATCTCAGCCTGTTTCATCAGGTATCTTCAAACCTTGGGGGGTTGTTTTGGAGGTCATGTAGCTGCCAGGTGCCTTCTGGAGCTGTTTCTTCCACCTTTTTGAGCCCTCATTCCCCAGGCCATATGGTTGGATTGGTTTCTTAACTCTTGCTCACCTCCCTCAGTAACCGTTTGATTAAAAACTTGAAATTTTTAATTCAACAGATGTTCCTTTGAGCTGCACACCACAGGTCCTCCTCTCCTGCTCATCCCATGGGGTTTATGCCACTGTATCACCGTTATTTAAATGAATCCCATCTGCACCCAGCTAACACTCAGACAGGGAGAGCGAAGGTGTGGATTTCCAGCACAGTTGAGTTTTCCAGCTGGGGCGTCCCCAGAGAAGGTTGGCCTCCTGTTTATCATTTCCCTGCTCCATCCCCGGCCATATGACCCCTTTGTTTTGCCCTGCACAAGCACTGGTGCTGTTCTGACTCCATAAGCTGGTCCAGGGAGCAAATCCCTTTGGGGGAGGGAATAAATATTCCCACTGCCTTAGGCCCTTTCAGCAGCAGACACACTACATCTGCTCAGGGAAATTGTGAAAGACCACTTGGAGTGTGCAACTTCAGAGAAAGAAGTTTTGTTTTGAAGGAGCCATGTGTGCAATCTGCCCTCTCTTCGCTGGAGAGCTGCCAAAAGAGCTCCGGCATCAAGGACAAACGTCAGCGCCGTCCCTCAAAGGCACAGCACACAACTGGCGCTGCTGCAGGAGAGCTCCAGTTCTCTCCAACACCCAAACCTTGGGCTGCTTGAGCCCCCAGGGCCTCAAGGAGTACACAGGACAACTCCGGGGTTCTGTGACAGCGACAGAAACTTCTCTGGGCTGCCAATTATCTCCGCTGTGCCCCTGCTGCGACACACCCTCTGCGCAGCAGAGACCTCCCCACCACTTACATCTGCACTTGAGCTGGAATAGTTTTTCCTACGGAAACTTTATGTTCTGGTCCTTCTGCCTTGGCTAAAAAACTGGAGTAGAAGTTTAAATATGACACTTTTTCGGCTTGGTAAGCAGCAGGGAAGCACTCATTTTGCATTTCTTACTTTCCCGAGGTAAAGTAGGTCCCAAAAGCCGCTCAAGGAGTTCAAAGTGCCGTTTCAAGCGGAGTTTAAAGCAAACTAAGCCTGCAGTGCCACCGAAAGGGGCAGTCCCGCTGTCCCTGCCACCTCCTGCACTGGCATCAGCTGGCTGCTGCCTGGTCTGCTCCTTCTCCATCAGATCTCTCTCCTTCTGACATTATCCTCGAGATAACAAGTGCACCCAGCCAAGCACAGCAGGATGACCCCTTCAGCAGCACACAGCCTCACCCCCGCTTTACATCCCTCATAAAAAACACCCTTCTTACATAAAAATCATTCCGGATAGATGATTACTCTTTGGGTTAAACTAAGC
>VYZR01116543.1:30224-46140 GCA_013400675.1 Oxylabes madagascariensis | reverse complement strand
GTTTTTTTAATTATTTTTTTAGGTTTAGGGACCTTTGGTTTTGCATTCCTCCTTTCGGGGAGCTTGCTTTAGTGATACTAATGATATGGTTTGATCGAGCCTTGACTCCACCTACTGGTTGCCAAAAAGAAATCTGAACTGGAGTAAGATTTTTATTGCCAGTGTTTAGATTTGTGAGCCTCCTTTTTCTAGCAGTAAAGCAGAACAGAAAAGAATTATATGTAACAAAAGTGTGAATTGTGCTCTTTCCAGGTGAAATTATACAAATAACTAAATATTGCATACTCAGCTTAATTTCCAATATCTTAGGTTCTAGGAGAAAAAGGTATTACTGTTGCACTGAATGAAATCACATTTTCATACTGATTGATACAAGAAGGCTTTTCTTCTACTTGTCTTGCAAAAGTAACCAGTATGTCACTTAAGTTTTTAAAACTAGGCTGGTGAACTTCTCCAGTGATGCTATTTTAGCACTGTATTGATGAGCAAACACTTTTTCCAGGGGTAGCATTGGTCTGAAAGAGTTTATAAGCATATTACACCACTTGTTCAAGTAATTGCAGTTTTCAAAAGGGCATTATTTTTCCTAAGTGAAATAGTATTTTTAACTTGTACAAATATGCTGTGCTATTACCAGCTTTTAGGTGCAGAGGTTTTTTTTGTGCGAGAAGGTGAATGCAAACAAAAAAAGCTTGTTTTCTTCCTTAACTGCAACCAGATTCAAAACAAGTTGGTGCCTGGAAACCAAGCACAAACTATGTCTGAGTTTTGGGGCTCCTTGCATCTGTCCCAGCTGACACTAAACATCCAACTTCAGGAAGATGACTTCTCATCTGATAAGCCCTAAATTCAAGGATGTGACATGTGCTACTGCTGGGCAGGGCGGCTGCAGGGCAAGTATTTACTGTAGATCATTATTAATTGCTGTGCTTCAGGAAGAGAAAAAGGAGTGGCAGGTGTCCAGCTGGTGACCAGTCCTCTTCATTGCCCAGTTGCAGTCAGCCCCTGGATGGATCTTCCCAGAGGATGGCAAGGTGCATGCCAGTTCCTTTGCTGTGAGCAGCTCATGCAGCTTACAGAATTCAAGTTGCTGCTAAAGATCTTGTTTCTGGTCTCTCATTGTAAGGACAGCTGGGGTTCTCTGCCTCTGAAAGCTGACTTCATTCACTAACTAGGGATACTCCACCTGTCCATATCGCTTCCCTGGCACAAAGGGAGAAGACGCTTGTACCTGCAGATCAAGTTGCCAGTGTCAGGGAAAGGAAAGGACGGTGTAGTACACAGCTCTTATGTGAAACAGGAAGATGGATCTAAGTGGAAAAGCAGTAAAGCATTTTTGGATGATACTAAAACTGCTTTCCTACTGTGAGAGGATTTATCATCTTTTTTGCTGGAGAGGGAAAAAATATAGGAAGGTTAATCTGAAACTGTTACTTTGCTATTTTGATGTACTTTGTAATGGATGATCTTCTCTTGATCTTGCAAGACAGTGTTGAGAATCCTCTTAATTCCTATGGAAAACAGGCACACCTGGAACTGCCGAAGGTTTCTGGTCTGAATAATTTTCTGTATGCCTGATTTTTCCACTTATTCTTGCTTCTCATGAAATCCTGGTGATCTCTGGAATGGAAATTGCATGTGACATGTCTTTCACACTCACGGGCTTATCAAGGTAAAGCTGACAATTTCTCTCTTCTCAGTCTCTGACTTTGCATGACAACCTGCAGTGTGTCTTGGCTGCTTTCTGACAGATGACTGCTTCTGTTTCCCATGAGAACAGAGATGCTTTGTTACACTGATAAAGTGCCTGTCAGTGCTGGGGTCAAGTGCTGCTCAAAATACACCAAAACCAGTCTGGAACTGGCACAAGAAGTTATGAAAGGGAGAAAGGAAACTTGAGGCTAGACCCAAAGATTATGAAGAGCTTGGTCACTTTATGGGGAGAATGTCACAAATTCAATTCTGTGGACAAACTTTGGATGGTAGACAAAGGTGAATGCACCTGGATCTTTTAGGTCACAGCCATGTGCTGCTTTTGCTGCTTTCCAAAGCTTTAGATATTTTTTTCTAAGTACTTAGAAAAATTTGGATACAGAAATCTGTGCCCCGAATCTTTAAGACAACAGTTCAAGGGCTACATTATGTAAAGGTCGGCTAAAAACCTTTCTGTGTGTTCAGGTTAAGGTTTCTAAGCACTGGAGAAAGGGATTCAAAAGCTTTATCAACTTGCAGGCTGTCCTCTTCCATAAAACACTGTCCTTCCTATTCCTATCCTAAATAATGTTCATCAAGGCAGTTTCCCTTCCTTTATGAAGGGAGTAAATGCTTTTATGGAGTAAATTTATGCAGTAAATGCTTTTAGATATCATTTGAAGAAAATCTGGATTCACATTATTTGTCATATGTATTATGGCAAAGACTTCTTACTTGTTTGCTTCATCCTTTCATTTGGCATAGTTTACATCAAATGAGTGTAAAGATATTTCCTTTGTTACTGAAAATGAGTCCAGATCCCCTTTGCACAGGAATGTACTGAGACTGAGTTCTAATTTGGAAGAACCAGTAACAAATATGGTAAGTTTGCAGATGGTGTTCATAAAAAGCACAAGTACCAGGATATGCAGAAAGGATAGAAATAAATGAGGTGGGAAGGGCATACTAACAATACCAAAATAGCCTTCAGAGATCAAGAGGTTGTGGCTGAGACAAACAAATAATGGCAGAAACACAAGCTGCTTATACAAAACCAGAAGAGAAACGTTGCTACGGAGGTGCTAATAGCCTTCCTCAAAATTCACCAGCTTCAAGGGGCCTCTGTTAGAGTAGATTCAACTGGCAATCTCTTGGTGTTATTCTCATGGCAACATTAGCTCTAGGGCAGAGGTGGCCACTGACTTTTCAAATGGGGCATAGAGACGGTGGTCACAGAGCAAAGCGAGGAGTCTCTCTCCTGCCCTCTTTATCCTCCAAGCCACCAGTGTGCCTGCTCTTATTCTGCTCAGCCAGTTTCAGAAGCAACACTCAAGGACTAAATTTCCACTTCATTTAACCGAGAAAATGGCTGTAAGGCTTTTCTGCTATCATTGTTTAGCAGCTCTTTTTCCTGAAACTGCAATTATCACAGCCAATACCATTCAGTGGGTAATGGAGGAAGTCAGGATAGGAAATGCTTCAAAACCTCTCTGGTGCTACCCACAACACTTATTTGAGAGGCTCCCACCCAGAGATGTTGAAGTTCAGATACAGCTTGTTTACATCTTCCATTAATATTCTACACATAAAGAGCTAATAAATATTTTTGTACATTTTTCATGAAGCCATAAAATCCAACAGACCAGCAAGTCGTTCTGCCTGTGGTCTGTAACCATCTGCAGCATTTGCTGATGTACTGATAACCATCCAGCAGTACGTGGCAAATGTGATAACTTAGATGACCTTTAAGGGCCCTTCCAACCCAAAATATTCTGTGATAACACTTCACACTCTTACATAGCCCACTGGAGTCTGTTTCTTTGATATGTAGTTGAGTCATTATTCTATTACTTGGAGGATAGAAATTAATTTCCAGTTAATTAACAAATGTGATTGGCAAATCTGCTAGAAACCTTCTGATAGAGAAAACAGAGGGCAAGAAAAATCTGTCATCCTTGGGAAGCAAGTCTCAGTAAGGCAATGGCAAGTTTCTTACNATCCAGGTACTATACAGGATAAAAATTGCAAAACACAGGATTTTTTTGGTATAATTATTTTGTATGCCCTGCTTATTTTTACCCAATACTCCAGTGTTGTAACCTTTAATCAGTTAAACAGGTCTGTTCACGATGCAGAAGAAACTAAGTGGAACAGCTTTGGGCAGGACGTGCTGGTTGATTGGTGCTGCCTTCAGCTTGTGGTGTGCTAATGCAAGTGTGCCACCAGGTGGTACAGAAAGAAAGAACTTGACAAAGAGCTGATCCTCCAGTTCAAGCCTATTAAATAGAGGAGACCAAGTGTCCCCTAAAATGCCACCTTTTTATCCATCAAAAATGAGTGACAACTATGGATGTGCCACCGTAACACTAAGTGGGAAAGAGTTCTATGGCTGGGCTTGCTGGGGCTGTAGCCACAGGGACAAATGTCTATGAATTCAGCAGGCTTTGAGGCTCTTAGGCTTATATAAAAGTTTAGCCTTTTTAGAGTTTGCCAAAGGCTCTAATTATCAAGGAGAGAGGTGTGTTTGTCCACATGACAGAATCAAGCAGCTCCCTAATGAGCCTTTTGAGGAGCAGCGGGACCTGTTCCTGCAGATGATACTGATTTTAATGCAGCTCAATTCAACCCAGAAGGGAAAGTGCAGCTGTCACTGGGACCTGCTGGTAGCGCATGGTGGGAACCTGTACGCATCTGTGGGGACACCAGGAGGTCCTCCATCCTCCCCCTTGCATTGCTTCCAGCCATGCCAGAGGAGGTGAATTTGGCTCAGAAATGTCGAATTGGGGTCAGGGATATAAAAGGATACAGCCAGGCTGTGCAAGTAGGTCTGGAGTTTGCTGCTAATGGAGTTGTGTCAAATAAGGGCCATCAAAGCTGAAGGCAGTGTTGGAAGCAGAAATCCCAGTGGCAGAGCAGCAGCAGGGTGGACACTGCCTGCCTCTCTTCATTGTCTTAAAAATGATGAAGTTGGCTTAGATGAGGTTTTAATTGAATTTACCTTTTCCTTTCATCTGCCCTTCAGGCTACTAGTAAGGCTTTTCCAAACTGGCTAGGCTTAGGGCTCAGAAACAGTAACTAGTGCTTTTTGAGGGGGCTTGAAAAACAAAGGAAGTCCTGTGTTTTGCAAATTTGAAACCAGGCTCATCTGGGACAGTTTAAGATTTTGAAAACTGATATTGAGTACTATGTTTTACTTCTTGAAAAACTGTCCTGAAGTCCTGCATTGTTGGGGCTTGGAAACCAGCTCATTTGGGCAGTTTTAGCGTTAGCAAATTGGAGACCAAGTTCTGCACTGTTGGGCTTGGAAACAGACATCAAGTCATGTGTTTTTTGGGAACGTGGAACTAGACTCATTTGGCCAACTTAGAGGCCAAAAAACTGAGGCTAAATCCTGTGGTTTGAGGAAGTAGAAATGAGGATTAACTGATGCAGCTTTGGGGCTTGAAAGGAGGTTTATTTGGTCAAATCTGGGGCTTGGAACACAGGAGACCAAGTCCTGTGTTGCTGTCCTCAGAAACATAGACAGAGCCCAGTGCTGGGATATAGCTGGTTAGAGCCTGGAGCTGGTAATGCCAAACTTGTGGGTTTGATCCCTTGTACGGGCCATGCACTTAAGATTTGGACTCCATGATCATTGCAGGTCCCTTCCAACTCAGAATATTCTGTGATTCTGCTTTGGGGTCTGGAACCGGGACTGTGCTGCTGTTCCCAGGCTGGCAGCAGAGTCCTAACCCTGTGGTTTTGGGCTCAGCCCCAAGGCTCCCCAGCTGATCCTGGGGAGGGTTTGGGGGCAAAAGGCAGTTCCCAAGTCTCCAACAGCACAGCGCCAGCGCTGTTCCAATGACCAGAGGAGTGGGGGGCTCAGGGCAGGCCTGGGCAGATCTGAATCCTGGCAGCTGCTGTCTTCTCCAAGTCTTTTGCAATCATCATCATCATAATTGTCCCCCCACCTTGGACCATATGATGCTGCATCAGGGAGAAGAAACCATGTGGGAGGAGGGAGCCTGGTGGTGGGAGGGGTAACCAGCCTAAAATACCCTGATGGCCCCAAATTATCCCAGAAGGTTATTAAACTGTTAACAAGGGCAGCTGGGTGAGGAGATCAGCTGGACAATTTCCTGGAATGTGGTGCTNAAAAAAAAAAAAAAAAAAAAAAATCCAGGTACTATACAGGATAAAAATTGCAAAACACAGGATTTTTTTGGTATAATTATTTTGTATGCCCTGCTTATTTTTACCCAATACTCCAGTGTTGTAACCTTTAATCAGTTAAACAGGTCTGTTCACGATGCAGAAGAAACTAAGTGGAACAGCTTTGGGCAGGACGTGCTGGTTGATTGGTGCTGCCTTCAGCTTGTGGTGTGCTAATGCAAGTGTGCCACCAGGTGGTACAGAAAGAAAGAACTTGACAAAGAGCTGATCCTCCAGTTCAAGCCTATTAAATAGAGGAGACCAAGTGTCCCCTAAAATGCCACCTTTTTATCCATCAAAAATGAGTGACAACTATGGATGTGCCACCGTAACACTAAGTGGGAAAGAGTTCTATGGCTGGGCTTGCTGGGGCTGTAGCCACAGGGACAAATGTCTATGAATTCAGCAGGCTTTGAGGCTCTTAGGCTTATATAAAAGTTTAGCCTTTTTAGAGTTTGCCAAAGGCTCTAATTATCAAGGAGAGAGGTGTGTTTGTCCACATGACAGAATCAAGCAGCTCCCTAATGAGCCTTTTGAGGAGCAGCGGGACCTGTTCCTGCAGATGATACTGATTTTAATGCAGCTCAATTCAACCCAGAAGGGAAAGTGCAGCTGTCACTGGGACCTGCTGGTAGCGCATGGTGGGAACCTGTACGCATCTGTGGGGACACCAGGAGGTCCTCCATCCTCCCCCTTGCATTGCTTCCAGCCATGCCAGAGGAGGTGAATTTGGCTCAGAAATGTCGAATTGGGGTCAGGGATATAAAAGGATACAGCCAGGCTGTGCAAGTAGGTCTGGAGTTTGCTGCTAATGGAGTTGTGTCAAATAAGGGCCATCAAAGCTGAAGGCAGTGTTGGAAGCAGAAATCCCAGTGGCAGAGCAGCAGCAGGGTGGACACTGCCTGCCTCTCTTCATTGTCTTAAAAATGATGAAGTTGGCTTAGATGAGGTTTTAATTGAATTTACCTTTTCCTTTCATCTGCCCTTCAGGCTACTAGTAAGGCTTTTCCAAACTGGCTAGGCTTAGGGCTCAGAAACAGTAACTAGTGCTTTTTGAGGGGGCTTGAAAAACAAAGGAAGTCCTGTGTTTTGCAAATTTGAAACCAGGCTCATCTGGGACAGTTTAAGATTTTGAAAACTGATATTGAGTACTATGTTTTACTTCTTGAAAAACTGTCCTGAAGTCCTGCATTGTTGGGGCTTGGAAACCAGCTCATTTGGGCAGTTTTAGCGTTAGCAAATTGGAGACCAAGTTCTGCACTGTTGGGCTTGGAAACAGACATCAAGTCATGTGTTTTTTGGGAACGTGGAACTAGACTCATTTGGCCAACTTAGAGGCCAAAAAACTGAGGCTAAATCCTGTGGTTTGAGGAAGTAGAAATGAGGATTAACTGATGCAGCTTTGGGGCTTGAAAGGAGGTTTATTTGGTCAAATCTGGGGCTTGGAACACAGGAGACCAAGTCCTGTGTTGCTGTCCTCAGAAACATAGACAGAGCCCAGTGCTGGGATATAGCTGGTTAGAGCCTGGAGCTGGTAATGCCAAACTTGTGGGTTTGATCCCTTGTACGGGCCATGCACTTAAGATTTGGACTCCATGATCATTGCAGGTCCCTTCCAACTCAGAATATTCTGTGATTCTGCTTTGGGGTCTGGAACCGGGACTGTGCTGCTGTTCCCAGGCTGGCAGCAGAGTCCTAACCCTGTGGTTTTGGGCTCAGCCCCAAGGCTCCCCAGCTGATCCTGGGGAGGGTTTGGGGGCAAAAGGCAGTTCCCAAGTCTCCAACAGCACAGCGCCAGCGCTGTTCCAATGACCAGAGGAGTGGGGGGCTCAGGGCAGGCCTGGGCAGATCTGAATCCTGGCAGCTGCTGTCTTCTCCAAGTCTTTTGCAATCATCATCATCATAATTGTCCCCCCACCTTGGACCATATGATGCTGCATCAGGGAGAAGAAACCATGTGGGAGGAGGGAGCCTGGTGGTGGGAGGGGTAACCAGCCTAAAATACCCTGATGGCCCCAAATTATCCCAGAAGGTTATTAAACTGTTAACAAGGGCAGCTGGGTGAGGAGATCAGCTGGACAATTTCCTGGAATGTGGTGCTTCAGGGACTCCCATACACTGCTCTGATTCCCTGCTGGTGTTCATGAGATGGTGGTGGTGGTAGTGATGAATTTTTGTGTGTCATCCTTCCCTGCAGCACCAGGGTACCACACACACAGGTCACTGGGCAATAGAACCCTCCAGAAAGTGTATTTCATAAAAAAACCCCTGCCCTTCTGGAATCTGGGCTGAGACAAATATCTTTATGCCTACGACTTTTATGAACAATTTTAAATGAGGTAAAGATTTTCCAATGGAACAGGAATTACTTGTGTTTACACCTTTTCCAGTTAGTAAATAGCAAACACTAAGAAATAATATTGTCTCAGAAATGGATTGGCAACATGTCTCATTTCAAAAGAGCCATAGAAATGCGAATTTGAGGACGCGTTTGATTTTTTTGTCCTGCCTGATTCACTTTGAAGACAAAAAGAAATCCTGCCAGCCATACTCAGTTGTGTTTTGTAGGATTCGCTGGGGGGCAGCAGTGATGGCAGATGTGATTAACGAAGATGGTGTCAATTAGTTTCACCTTTATATAAACAAATGGTCCACTTAGGTTAAGCCCTCAAGCTCCTGGAAAGCTCTCTGTGCTATTTCCATCGCAGCATCTGGACTCCCCTGAGATGGTAACACTGCACAGAGCACAGTGCTGCAGCCGCAGTTGTGATGACTTTTTAACAACGCACTAAGGGGGGACAGATTAACCCCCGTTGCATTTCAACAGGTAGTAAAAATCACTTGTTTCTTCTGTCGGTTGTGGCAGATTTTGTTTTACTTCATGTCATACCAGCCGGCACCATTTCTTTGTTTATCTCAGTCACATCCCACAGACTGATATTCGAGGGTGTGCAGCTTTACCTAACAGTGCATCTTGGAATTCTAGCTTGATTTTTTGGAGCAAGAACTGTATCTTTGAATGAGGTTCCCACGAGAAAGATAATGACTTATCCATTAGTGCACTAAAACACTTATATATAATTTCTAGGTGCTCCCACTGAACAACCTGAAACTGCCAACATCATGGGATGTAAGTGCTGTTGGATGCTTGGGAGCACTTTCCTGCAGAGCTCCGGGCATCCTGCCGGCAGCTACCCAGGCAGGCAGAGTTCAGGCTGTGCATGCCCAGTAGGTTCAGCAGCTGAATGGGAATTTTCTAGTGGGGTTGTTGGGGAAAATACACACCAGTCGAAAAATATGTTTTTCTTACTGGAACTGAGACCAAGAATTTGTAACAGAGCTGAGTTGAGACTGGTCACAGATGTTTTCCCACATTCTGAAATGACTGCCTGAAGTGTGAGCCTCTGGCAAAAGTGGGAGTGGGAAACTAACTTGGGAAGTGTGAGACTGGACTTCTGCAGGGCCATGCTCAGTTCTGAGCTATCCTGCAAGACTCCCCTGATCTTAGACAAGTCTCAACTCCCAAATACAACCACTCCATACCTTCCCAAGAAAATTACTGTTTTCAACCCTCTGCCTTTTTTAATTTCTTACAACAGGGATTTTTCAGCATCAGATGCATAGAAGGTTGCAGGTACTACCAATGGAAAACAAATAATACCATATGATGCCTTTGTGGTACTAAACTCTGCCCCATGGGAGATCTGATCCTACGTAGGCATCTGATAACATATCAGGTAAATTACTGGGATGTAAATTTCTTAAATGACATCTTTTCACTGTGTTTTCTTCAGGCACAAAGAAGGTATGTACATGCTTTTAAAGAGAACATATGTGTTTTAACCACACCTACCAACAGGCTTGGAGTACAGGTCTGCACTACTGTGTTATGTTTTCCAGGGAACTTTGCACTTTGAAGACCACATTGTAGTAATTGAAAACTATTATATGCAGGTTGAAGCAGCATAAACTTGCTGGTCTTGCACTGTCATCCCACTTAGCTTTGATGTTCCCTTAAATGACCTGTTTTATTTATGCCCTTCTTCCTTTCACCTTTACAAAACAGGAGATAGTCACCTTCAACAGGGGAAAGGAGAAATTAATCCAAGTTAAATGAAAAAAATTAACCAGAGTTGTAATCTTTGGGCTATCCTTTTTTTAAAGCTGAATTCAACTCCATGTTTCCATAAACCTGTATTTTTTGGCTCACTGGATGCAGAAGTACATCGAGCAATGCCACCTGTGGCAGGTGCTTTGCGCAATAGGGCTTTACTGGCTGCGTTTGAGTAATCTTGTCCAACTGCAGAAGCCCTCAGTAACCTCTGAGGTGATGGCAGCTGTGGTTTTCCTGCTGGCTTGGTTAGCTTAGAGTTGTGAGCCGGAGATGGAAGGTCTTCCCTCGTGCCACGGCTCCTGTGGGAGGCTGTGCCTGCCCAGGCACCCGTGTGCTGCTGAACTGCACGTGGAAGGGCAGGAAGCGCCGTAACTGCCGAGCAATTTCTGTTAAATTGGAAAGGGAAGCGTTGCTCACATCACTGGCCACGAGATTATCAGTTTTTGTGGTCACAAGTAATTAAACGACCAAGCCAGGATGCTGGGGGCACATTGCTACAATGTATGGTTTATTGAGCAAACCAAATGCAAGCGAGCAGGATTTGGCAATAACTGAAGAACTCAATCTGTTAACTCCTACTGTAGTAAGTTAGCCAAGACTCCGTTTTCTTCATGCGGGAAAAGCCAATTCTTTATTCACATCACTTATTTTATACAGTTTTCACAGATCTCGTGTGCAACACCTATAGGCTGGTAGTTTTCTTACAACTTCATTTTTGGTCAGAAGGTGATTCGTGTATACATGCCAAGATTCGGGTTGTTTACATTTTTCCTTTATGGGATCTTATTGTTCACACAGATGCACTTATTCTTCAACCCAAGAACAGACTGTTGTGTTAACGAACCTTTCATATCAAGATTGGTTTTGCATGGGAATTTGCAAATATTTTAAATACACTTAGAAGAGATGACAGGCTAGCTATTACTTTAATAGAGCAGGCCTGGTTTTATGAGGTCTTTCTTATATAATTCTTCTACCTGCCAAAACAAACTCCTTTCTTTCTTCCACTGCAATGGTCTAACACAGACCATATCAGCTGGGTTGTTCAAGAGGAAATAATATCACTTCTCCCTCCAATCTGGAGAAATCAGATGGAAACAGAACAGTATAAAGCAAATATAAACTGTGTTATCTCAGACATGACTCCTTCAGTTAAACCAGGCACAGTTGGAGGAAAGACAAGGTTAGATCATCTCTGTGAGTCCTACACAGCACTGCAACATACTCACAATCAAAACAGGAAATGAGCAAAAACAGGCAATCTCTGCAGAGGACTTAAAAGTGGTCCCTTGCACTGACGTTTCTGTAAGAGGGTGAGTGAAATAGCTCAGTTTTTATTTTGTAGCTGTACCAGAAAACCGGAAGAAATTTGCTTCAGAGCCAGAGTGTGGTCTTCTACTTCTGTGGACAACCATCCCATAGCATCTCTTTTGGAAACAACCAAATTTATCCTAAAGGTTCTTTCCAATTCTTATTGTCTTGATGTAAATTTTTCAGTCTTACTCAAATGAAAGTTTTGCCTAATATCTGGCCTAAAGTTACCAACAGTTTTTACTTAACTACCCTGCAGCCAGCAATACCCTTTCACTTATGCTTTGCCCCATGACTTCATTTTACATTTACAAACAAGCCCCCTTCCATTAGAATTTTCATGAAAATGTTTGAAAATTTCTGTACCACATTATATTAAAAAAAATTAAAAGAAATCAGTGCAATGCTATGACTTGTTACATGTGTAGTAAAAATACGTCCAAGCATCCTAGGATTATTTTTTTTCTTACAGCCACATCTTATTCTTGGCTCCTGTTCATCCAGTGTGCAACCAAAGCTTCAGCTATCCTCTGTCACTTTCAAGAGATGAAAGTGAATCCAGAGCTGCATAATCTTGCACATCATACTATGAAATTTACTTCTCTTTTTTTATAACTCCAGGCCTTAATGTTGAGGCATTTTGCATAATCCTTTCTACTGCTTTTGTAATTTCATTGCATGCCTAATTCTTGTGCTGCCATCACTACTACAAATATGAACGAGGTAGGTGTACAAGACCTCACTGTGAAGAATTGTCCTGAAAAACTTTTTCCAGTCTGACAGCTTTTCTTCATTTCCCTTGTCTCAGTTGAAGTTTGATTACACTTTTCTTCCTGTATTATATAAATACCTTACTGATTTAGAGATTGGCTACATCTGCTGCATTGGTCTTGGCTCTAAAATCAGTTATCCAAAGTATATGGCTCTAAGAAATAAATTCACTTTTTTTTTTTTTTAATATAGTTCTGTGCAGAAAGATAAGTTTTCTGGTATGGAAATAGGCAGCCTCAAGCAAGCAATTTTAGAAAAGTGAAGCAGTTTCCTGCTAACTCTAAGGGGTCTGGGTTTCAGGTGCTCCATTCAACAATTTCACTGTTCAAAAGGCAAAATAGGAAACCCTAGCAAAAGCTACAAATGTGCTGAACTTCCTGGAAAAGCCAAATATAGGACAATATTTTTATTTAATTTTTTGAAGGAGAAGGCTCACCTATGAAAGTATCAAAGGCTTAAAAAAAGCTGAGCTTGCTAAGATCAGCTCAAAAGTAAGCCATGAGGCACATAAATAATTGACATTCTTTTTTCCCTCTCTGCACAAGTTAATGCTACTGCAGAGCTTGGTTCCTGCTTTGCCCTTACCCACAAAGAAGCAGGAAACCCCACTGAAGAACAGAAATAATATGCTAAAGCAGAAACATGCTTTAGCACGTAAAGAGTCCAAAAGTATTCAAAAAAAGCTTTGCAGTAGTTAATTTTTGGAGACAATAGTGATTGAACTGATGCTGAGAGGGCACTACAAAGGACTGCTACAAAGGAGTCTCTCAGCACCAGGATACATTTGCAGTTTGACACACACATGTCCAAGCTGTACATTCCTGGGAAAAGCTGGAGATCTCTTGAGTGACCAAACACAAACCAAATAAAAGCTCCATTTAATTAAACAACCAATAGCTCTTCAGGCTGTCTGAAACTCAGGAGTCAGTCCAGTCCTAAGTAGTTGTCTACAGCTGATTTTGTTGTAAGCTAGCACCTAAGCAACTACTGGCTTTCTGATGTTGATGCCTTTGAGTGGAGAACACCCCTCTTTGTGACCCTTAAGGGAATTTGATAGTTCCTTCCCATCTTCATGTGAGCTTTAGTTTTGTGTCTGAGAGACTCTTTTCAAGACCAGCATATTATGTGACTGATGAAGAGAGAAATGCAGAACCCTCTACTTACTGTGGGGCTGGGGACCAGAAAAGGAGCCAGGGAACTGCCAGGCACAGCTCAAGGAAGGAGGCCCCTGCACAGATGCTTAAGATGAAAGACTTACGTTTCAAGACACGAGATTCCATGCAAATTAAGGTACTGTGTGCAGTATGTGAAGATGCTTTAAAACTGGGTTTTGTAGCATCAACCTTCTAAATAATACAGTAGTTTCTATTTATGTGTGTATTATTAGTAGCAGAATATGAAGAGGACACTCCTGAAAGAAACAAACCGAACATTAAATAATTTTTTTACTGTGACAGCTCATTGGCCAGCTGGGAAGGTAACAGATATTACATATCTGTGAACTGCAATGCTAGAATGGTTTTGCAAATTTCTGCTATTAGTAAGGTCATTGAAGCAGGAAGAGATAACAAAGATAATCATCCCAATGTAAGGCACTATTAACTGTGAAATTTTTCCGTGGCATGCTTCACTGCTTTTTTGCAGTAATGGTGGCATGGACCCTTGTGCCTGTATATATTTTTCATGCAGTACACTCCATTTCTTTTCCTCACGATAAAGTGCTTTTGAGTTCAGCAAGTAAACAATGTTGATTCAGCAACACAGAGGACACCCACACACATTCNTCTCCTTTCCTCGGGCTGAGCCTCCCCAGCTCCCTCAGCTACTCATCAAACTTGTGCTCTAAATCACACTGAAAGCACCAGTTTGACACAGTGAACTGTGACTATTTTAGTTGTCTTAGAGACTAAAGGGCAACATCCTTCGAAGCCTTTAGCCAGCTAATTCCTACTGGAATGCCTGTCTGATCCCTGTGGACACTGGAGTCTGAGTGCCCTGGAAACACTGAACTGCACTGCTAAACACAGCTGGCAGAGGCACCCACACAGCTACAGGTTCTCACCATACTGTTTAGAAGCTGCAGGGCTGCCTTGGGGCATCACATGGTATCTGCTGAAACACAGCCACTACAGGGAAATAGGTTGTGGCACGGCTCTTCAGGCAACTGCTAGGACATATGGAAACCCCAGGATGTCCTGGGAGGTGAAATGGGAAGCGTTATTTAAAGACTCCCTGTGTTTTCATTTTACAAAAGGATAGTTCAAATGTCACTTCTTTATTCGAGAAATAAACTATTCTATGTATTACTTATAAAAAACCCCAAAGGAGAAAAAACCTACCCTTAGTTTGTTTTTAAAGTTCAGAGCCTGTTCTATTTCAGTCCATGCAAATATGCACTTGGCAAAGGATTCCACCTAAACCATCCATCAGAAATCTAGGCAAATGCTTTACAATCCCAGAGAGAGCCAGAATTACCCTTGTCCATGCAAAGGGGGGCAGCACATTCCTGCCTTATTGAAGGTCACTGGAGATGCAGGTGGCTTCTGTCACAAAGTACGTTATCCTTCGGAACAGTGCTGTCATGAAACAGTCCTGATGGATTTCTTCCTAGGGTGCTGAAAAACCAGGCTGCAGATTTGCTTCAAACCCGTCACGCAATGAGCCTTGCTGGAAACACACCTTGGGCCCCAGGCTGACACAGGGCAACACAAGGGTGTTTATCTGGGCAGGGCTAGAAATCCCCTGTCAACAGCAGCATCTAACAAGCTTTCAGCTCATTATGAATGACAATGGGTTGAATAAAAACATAGTGCAAAAATGTCAAGATGGAGAACGTTAGAGCTCAGAAGATAAAAATTNACAACTCTTTGCTCTGCTCTAACTGCTCTTTGTCCTCTTATTCTTCCTTAAGAATTCATCCAGAACCCCCTCTCTGCAAAATCGCTGTGAAGATTCAAAGGGAGTTTTCAGCAGCAGGCCCCAGTAAGCTCAGTCACAAACCTGCTTTTAAATGCTACTCATCAAAACAAGTACAAAGAAACAACACATACGATACAGGAGCAGAGCTGACTCCAAATTAAACAGATTCTGAGCTTCCCCGGGAGAACTCTGAAGCACTTAGGGAGGAAAAATCAGCCTACATTACTTCTACACAGGAAGCAAGTGCCTTCTATGTGGGAACTGCTAAACTTTATATTTTTTTTTTCTCCTCTAGTGTATGTATTACACAGGAATTTGGAGGGGAAAATGAAAGGTGTCAATTAAGAAAAAAGCTTTCAGAAAAGGTGGGAGAAGGGTAACATCAAAAAGGATGTGTGTTACCAGTCTCAGAACTTAAGTGGAGGACATTAGAATGCATTAATTTTTTTTTTTTTAAGTGACAAAGGAAGAACAGAGTATTAATGGCAGAACAGTTACTCATGAAGACCTCAATTCTTTTTATAGGATCTTTAGCGCAGTTTCTAAAGTTCTTTGCAAAACATTGTCATTACAACACATGGCTTAGTCTCCTGGGAAACTGGAGCAAAGCCACCAGTGCACAAGTAAATTCGATTAATCTCAAGTCTTAATTATACTTTAAGCCCCCTCCCTTGCAGCTGGTAAAGCCCAGCTGACAAGACAGGCAGGTCTTAACAACTGAGGCTCAAAACACTAAATTGTCCGACAGCCCCACCACTGAGGTATATCCAAAGCAAGCAACAGAGGCTCCCCAAAGTGTTTGGTTTTCTTTCTTTAAAAAAACCCAAACAAACAAACAAACAAACACACCAAAAACAAAGCTAATTCATTAGAACAAGAAAAAATAGATATTCTGACGGAAAGGTAAAAAACAAACCA
>VYZR01116543.1:1752-21876 GCA_013400675.1 Oxylabes madagascariensis | reverse complement strand
GATAACTACTGCAACAAGGCTATCACAGACACACTTTTTCCTATGAGATGAAAAGAATTAGATGAGATCCTCTGTACAGTAACTGGATTGTGGGAAGAAAGAAAGGATTTATTTTTTTTACTTTTAACAACAGGATGCTTTTGTAATATAGCCCTTATCCACAAAGGGAATACACATAACCCCATCATTCCATCTATACAAATATGCAAAGATGTAAACAGATGTTCTCCTTCTAGGGGACTTGAAACAAACCCAAAGCTTACCCCTAGGCACTTTTGAGTATAGAGCTCCTGGCTCTGAGCTCAGCCTGTACTTGCTTTTTGCTTTGGGACTTCAAGTTGTGAACAACAAAACCTCCCATATCCAGAAACACCTTTTGCTGTCCAGTATTTCCCTGCTACCAGCATAACTCTTTAACCAGGTGCCAATCAACACAGGTTGCCATCTAACTACACAGCTGGGCCTCACTCCCAGTGCCCTGCAGTCCTGCTGGTTCAGCAGAGCCTCTTGAATCCACATGCAGGGTCATCCTGAAGATCCAGAGAGGTGACCTGCCTCCTCAGAAGGATACTACTTCATTACAAAAGCACAGAGACACATCTCGAGATGGCATTTCAGTACAAAAGACTTTAGAGGAGCTGGGTTTTCATGCTCACTGCCCTAAATAACAATTGTTTCTCTAATAGGAAAGTCTGTGAGAACTGGGGCCAGGTGTCCTGGAAACAAGAGCCTAACAGACAAAACGATCCATGCATAAATCTGGACTTGAGAATCCAGTTGCAGGACTGGGACTATAGAGAACTCTCCCGTAACTTTAAAAGTCTTTGAATAAGACAGCGTCTTCAACTAATTTATTGTCGTAAAAATATTTAGGAAAAAAGTCACTGCAAAAGGTTGAGTAATTTTCTGTAAAATCATGTCTCCTATTACATCTCTTTGGGCAAATACGTAATTTCACTCTACCACAGATGAAGCCAATTTTGCAATTAAGTTTCTTGCTAAAGTAATATGCAGCAAACATTAAATTGGTAGCCTATTTAGCAGTAGTAGTAAAGTAGAAGTAGTAAAGACTCTGCCCCATTTTTCTGTTTCTCTTCATGAGAAGAAGAGAACTTGGAAACACCCAGTGCACTCCTGGGGTGGCTACCGGGGAGCTGAATGAATTTTGCACCTACTCCTGAATCTACATAACCTATTCTCTAGGTTGTGTGGCCCATGACAAATACCTATTGATAGGTATTTTTGCTGCCTAGCATGGAAAGGAACCAGTTAAGACTACTAAATAAAATGACCAGCTGGTTTCAACTCCATTCTTGCCTTGCATGAGGAAACAGGTTCAGTTTAATTAGGGGCACAAGGCTTTAGCTTGTGTGGGCCCACACTGCAGCAAATGTGTGAAGCATTGAGAGATCTGTTCTGATATCTGGTTGTTCAGCCACTTCTCACACCACCCAGAGGAAGCAGACAACATTCTAGCACTGCTGTCTGGAATGGCAAGTGTCCAACACTGCAGCTNGTTACCCTTAAGAGAAACCACCTAAGACAAACACAATCTAAACACAATCTCAGTCCCAAAGCTACCCTACCTTTCCCCAGAGTACACGTACACAAACATGAACATTGAACAAACAACCGAACTGAATTCATGAGTGCAACAGTCACAGTTCTGCTCACACTGAAAGGTCACATGCATATAAACAATGTCCTCACTGAAGTTGCTGGTCACACCCGTGGTTCCCTGTTCCCCCTTCCTTATGTACAGAGCAAAATCACCACTTCAAGGAAATAACACATGCCACCTCACAGCACAGCGTCTTTACNTGGAACTACCTACAAACTCCATGAATTATCCAAATATTTATCTTAAGAAGGAGGGCTGGGGGAAAGAGCAAGTACAAAAAATAAAGAAAGAAAAATAGCAGCAGGAGCTGAGTACATTTCCAAAAAACAAGGCAGCGCTACATTAGACCCCTTGGCCAACGTAGGACTGCAATTTCCCCTAAACAACAGCTCAAGTCTTGTGTGCATTTACTAACATTAGTATAAGGGCATTTTGCTGGTACAGTTTGTTTCCTGGGGGAGAGATTACTATAAACGACACCAACCAAAGTTGCTTTTGTGTCTGGAAATTGTATTCACCTTACGAATGTTTGTCACTGCAGGTTTGTTACCAAACCTCCCTCGTGCAGATTTAGCTTTTCAGCAAAACACTAACAAATTATGCAGATTCAGGGAACAAACAGCACATGAGCACCCCAGCAGTGAAACAGAACACTCACATCAAGTGTCCTCTTAAAACCAGACATGAAATTATCACTATACAAAGCAAGATCATGGGGAGAGGAGAGGGGAAAACGAAAAGCCAATCCTTTGGCTAAGGCCCCAAGAAAACAGTACATTTCACACCATTATATTACAAACATCTCCTTTCTTCCCCCTAAAAGATGTAGTAGGGCACTGCTGATTTGGCTTAAAATGTAATTTTAGTCCCCCTCATCAGAAGTTCAGCAATTTGAAGCATTGCATCTTTTGATATACCACCCATATACTTAAACACACTGACATAGTGACAGTGTTGAAATACATAATCCAAATAGCATCTATAAAATTTTACTGTTGTACATAAATAATGACAAGGCACAGAACAGCCACCAGTCCAAGAGCTTGTAGGCCAAGAAACCAGAGCATAACCCAGAAGAATATAATTATTACAGGTTCTACTATCCGTTCTCCAAAGTACATCCTTGTGAAGCCTATTCTGATAAGGCTTTTGTTTAGTTCTCCAAAGAGAGTCCCCATCTTTTTATAATCATCTATCACAGGTTCCGTGGTGTGGTTCCTTTGCTCTTGGTGGACCTGCAGATGGAAGATAAAAAGAGGAAATATGTTGGACAATTTTATTACTGTGATTCTGAACAAGTCTCTCACCTGTTTCTATCTGAATGCATAAAACTAAAATGCCCGTGCAAAGAATGTACTCCTTAAATGAAGAGATTGAAAATGCTACATAGCTTGTGACCGTGGTACAATGCTAAGGATGTAATTTGTCCAAAACTGGGACATCTGAAGTGGTGTTACAGATATACAACAGCCTCCTGCCCCGCCAGATGCCACTCTAGAGGCAGTGTAAAGCTCTCCTGCAGGTCATACATCTTACCTGTCTGTGGAACCTGCCTGTGGTTGTCAGGGCAACCACAATGGAATGAGATGCCTCTAATTTCAGGGAGGGGATTTGGCTGAATTATTTCCAGAACATCTCCAGAACTACGAAAATAATATCAAACTATTAAACATGTACTCTGAAGTATTTTGCACTAAAGCCCAGGGAACTGAAGGGCCACTAATCACTGCTGAAAGGAAGGGCACTGGATCCGAGCAGGAAAGCGACAAACATCTAAGCTGGTGTAGGAAGCCATGCAAGTCAGGCAAAGGAAGACAGACCCAAGGACTGCACAGATGCAAAGTGGTGGTATAAAAAAGCAAAGGGAAGGAGAAACAAGTTCTGGACTTTTTGTGAAATAAAAAATGGCAGAGGACATGCACAGAAGGCAGAGGTCAGTCTCCAAACGAAGATGCCACAGGTAAATATCACTGCAGAAAACATGAATGTTTCATGTAAACACGTAAATTTCAACTAGATTAGAGCCTGAGGTCCCATCTCTCTTCCCCTGCCCAGACATTCTTTGCACAAAACCTTATTGCCTTGTGTTTGAATATGACAGGGCAAACAGGCTTTCAAGATGATGAACACGAGTCTTCTAATGCTTCTGTTAGGTAGCAGTGAAAACACATGCAGGTACTCATAAATAATTCAGTCGGCTGATCAATAGGTCCTACAAATTGCCCGCAAGCTCTGTGCGCAATTAGTCTACTTCCAGATTCAAAGCAAACATGTTCCATCTTCAAGGATGAATGATATTCTACATCCCTTGTTCCGTGGCATGGTCTTGGTAGAGAAACAGAACTTCCCTTTCACACCAGTGCAAGGCTCTCCATTTAAGAGCAAATAATAAAGTGAATTACTGTTCTTACAGAAAAACATCCAGCAAAGACCAAGGGAAGCCAATATTGTTTTTCTAGGCCAGACTTCAGGCCACCATGCAGAACCTGCTGGCTGAATGCTCTGGGTAAAGCTCTACAGCTGCTACTGAAAAAAAACCCCAACAGGTCCTCAGCTGAAAGTACCTGGATTTGTTTTTTTTTAATTTACTTATTCATAAAGAGTCTGGTTTCAGTTTCAGTACTGAATCCCATAAAAGGACAGGTGCAGGAAGCCTAAATAGTAATGTGTTCATAACTAATTCATAACTAATATTCTGTTCACTCTTTCTGCAGTTCTGCGGAAGAGCCTGAGAGGGGAGAACTGCAGTAATTGAGGTTATGTACAGACAAACCCTCCCTTGCCTCTTTTCAGCCCAGTTTGCAGGCCCAGGTTGTTTTCTCCACCTTACTGGATTTTCTTCAGCATTTTGGCTTTAACTGTGCTTTATTTAATTTAATTTAATTCAAAGAAACATTGACTCATCAATAATCCTAACGTTTCAAGATCAGTCTCTTCCGGAAAAGCAGTGCCTCTTGTGAGCGCCTGTAAACCCGGCGGGGCTGGGAACACAACGGAACTCTTATCCCTCCATTCCCAAAGATCACAGGGAGACCAACAGGCTCTTAGCCTAAGTGTATACTGATCACAACAACTCGGGGAAAAGAGAAGGGATGTGCTGGGAAGGGAAAATACATTTACTTGCTTCCTGCATGCAGAGACCAGGGGGGGCATGTGACAGATGACGGTGGAGAGGATCAGAGCACAGCTCATGTCAAGCGGTGCAGAGACCACTTCTGAGAGAACAGCTGAGAAATCAGTACATTTTCTAGCCATGGCCAGGGCAGCCAGGAGGGGGAAAACATACACATGACTTCTCTGCCCCTGGCTTATTTGTGGCGCCCAGCAAGGTCCTGGGAGCCTTTGCACAGAGCAAGTGCAGCACTGGCCAGGAGGCAGCCAGCAGGCACAGGTCTGCAAGCTCCTCTGCAGCTCCCACCGGGCTAAGCAGGATTAACCACACGTGTCCATGCCAGCCACGTCTTTCCTGGTACGAGGCAGCTGTAGGACACGCGACTGCACTTGCAGCCCTGCTTGCTTTGATAAGCTAACAGCAAGAAGTTGCACACTGTCTCTTAAACAAGGTAAACATAGTAAATTCCACCTCACTTAGGCTGTCCAGGTATTTTTGATTCTTCATTATCCCTCTCTCACCTTCTCAAACAAGGGTAGATTCACGGATTCTAAAGCGATTACACACAGGGAGCTGCCAGGCACAGAGACTGACAAGTGTATGTTTAATTACAGAACAAGCGTCAAGTTATTTTTCCAAATATTTTTCAATAGCTTACAAAACCTTTCAGAATGATCATGGAAATTCTCAAGACTTCAAAGTCTGCTTCAGTCAATTCAGGCTAAGTATATCTTGCTTCAGTCAACTCAGCAAAAAGGAAGTGAAACTGAGAACAGATGAACATTCATGAAACACTGATGGCATATTTTTCTTTACTATTGCATAGTATTTCACATGCTGGACATACATTTCTTCAGAGGTGTAGCTAAAACAGAACCTTTAGGGCAAATGCCAGTAATGTTACAATACTCCAAACTGCTAAGGAATAATAAGTAAGCTTTAACATTGCAGCTAGAATTTCCCTCACTAACTTTCAGGGCAACAGTAATACGGCATGCAGTCCCATATATGAGCCACAGCTCTCGAATCATAACCTCAGAACCGAATTATTGCTTTTTTTTCTTCCATCGAAAAATACTTTTCTAAACAATTTTAGAATTGGCCGTCTTCAGCGAACACACAGTTCCCAGCTGACTCTTTAATTTTCACTGAACTATTTTCATAGGGCTATTTTCATACTAATCTTGCTGAATCAGCCTGAAGCTAGACAGACACTACCATAACAGACAAAACTTGGAGAGAGAAATGTACCCATTCCAAGCAGCTGCACCCCCTTGCCTCTGCAAAACCAGAGTTTCCTCCTGTAAAAGCAAAAGTGTCTGTTTCAAGTCTGCTAGTTTTAAAAATCAACAACCCAGCCTAGGCTTCATAACTTTCAAGAATCAGTTGTGTATCAGGAGGGAGCAGAGGGAATTTCTTCATCTGCACTAGCCCCAGAGAAAACATGCTTTCCAGGCCTTTCCCAGCTGCTCTTCTCCTCATAAATAACAGGTGCCATGCAGGGGGCACTCCCAGACTTCGTCTGCTACAGCTCAGGAGGGAATATAAGAGAGAGCCACTTCATCTACATTTGTTTGCCTTTCCTCACTCTTTGAAACGTAGGAGCGATGAACAAATTCACAGGGATTGGGGAACAGCAGTGCAGCCAGAGATCTAGAGGGATATAGATTAATACATGCCCAAAATATCTCCTGAAAAGGGAGGAAGAACAGCACTGTCTCACAGACAAGAATTCTCTTCCCCCCTTCCTCCAACTGGCTGAAGGACACTCACCAAATATACTCATAAGGTATTATTCCTGAAAGAGAAAGGAGAATGAGGCTTCCCTAAGTAAGTCTAAACCAGAATGCATTAGAAATGCTGACTGTATTTGTTTCCTAACTTAATGTTTCTTATCAAATTACTGTAATGAATTACTTCTTACTGTAATTTAAATTAATTTTATATCAATATAATTTTATTTTCGACTTATTGGGATGACCTAGTCTGAATCTAGCCTCTGTCAGTTTGAAACCATTCCCTCATGTCCTATCCCTACATGTCCCTGTAAAAAGTCCCTCTCCAATTCTCTCCTTTTAGGCATTGGAAAGTGCTATAATGGCTCCCTGGAGCCTTCTCCTCTCCAGGCTCAACAGTCTCAACTCCCTCAGCCTGTCTCAACAGGAGAGGTGCATCTTCATGCACCTCTGAGCATCTTCATGGCCCTCTCTGGACTCATTCCAGCAGGTCCATGTTTTTTTCTGGGCTGGAGGCTCCAGAACTTGCAGCACTCCATACTCAATTTTGTATTTGGTTTCTAATTTTTTATTTTAAATTATTTAAAGTTGAAAACAGAGTTATCATACAGAACAGAAAGGGAAGTATCTGATCTGCTCCACTGCTCAGCACTCCACAGTGCCCTTCACAAACCCACTGGTACCTGCAGGTTCCCATCAACCACCTCATTTCCTCTGGTCTTTTCAGATGTTTGCTATTGTAAAATTTCCCTCCCTATTCAAAATGGCACATTTTCATCAGCAAAGCCATGGTCTGCTGTCTCCCACTGTTTACTGGCAGAAACTCAGAACCTGAAGATCCAAACTCTGAAAAACTTTTATACTGAAACCTTGAACTAAATTTTCTCCTCTCTTAAGGCCAAATGGCTTAGGGCTTTGATGCTTCAAAGAGAACCATGATAGGCCCTCTCAGATGTGATGCAGGATGCCATAAAATCATATTTTCTCAGAATGAAACCCTACAAGGAGGTCACAGAGGAGATATTAAGTGCCAAGTTCTGTCTGCTTCCAGAACAGCTGATGCTCCTACATCCCTGAAGTGCTTCTGAAAGAAAATCCCCCATGTAATTGAATCTTTTCCTTGACTAGCTTTAAAACAACAAAGAAGGTAAAGTCTTACTCATCCTACTGAACCCAACTAACATCCGGTTGTGGCTTTTCCAGTTATGTCTGCAATCAACACAACACACAAAATTCCCTGTGTTCTGACCACTAACTACCTCTGCTTATGGCAAACTTCCACACATTCACTGAAACTAAGTGTATCTCAGTACTTCCTAAACTCAGGAAAACACATGGTACGTCACGAGCAGAGGCTGACAGTCTCTCTATGCCACACCAGTTTGACAGGACAATCTTCTTCTTGCTTACCCCCATCCTATCAAAGGGTGCTTTGACCAGGCAGTGAAACATGAGATCCCATCAGAACATCCTCCCCCCAGAAAGAAGCCATCTTTGCAGTGAGTCATATGCTATTCCCTAGGAGAGAAAGATAAAGTTAGCACTGAACTTTTCAAAATGGCCTACGACTGATCCCTGCATCTGCATCTCCTATGTGTAATGTAGCCAGTTTATGGTCTTTTCCCCTCAAATTGCTGAGAGCACACAGTTCCTGCACCTGACCATTTGCAGATCACACCAAGAAAGTCTGCTAAGCTCTTGGAGGATGCAGAACACGAAAGGATCAAGAGGGACACAAAACTACCCCTACACACTTGAGAAGTTATTTTCCTGTGGCTAATCAAAAATAGCATGGGAGCATAGATTTAACATTTATTTTTTCTGCTGGGAGGATTGAACAGCTCTAAAGTAAACACAAGTTTCAGTTCTGTAACTTCACCTCTGATGTGGCTGTTTGGAGAACAGGTATAGTTACGGTTTTCCAGGCATTTCACCTGCTGAAGCAGCAGCTTGATCCACAGTTTTCCACACTTAGCCTAAGAATCTTGAAATGGTGTGTTTAGTTTGGGATTTGTGTGTGTGTGTAGAAAAAAAACCCCAAGTAACCAACTTGAGTGAAATAATTGGATAAAGTTCAAGAGCCTTTATTCTGTGAGAGGAGGGAATAGATCAACATAAGGAACCTGCTCCACATGAAAATTCAGGACGTTTTGTTAAAAAAACCCCCATCCATTCAACCACTCTGAAGGTACAAGATCCACTAAAGTAAACCAAGTAGCATTCTTCTATTTGGTCATGATTAATGAATAGAAGAAACCTCAACAGTCTTCTCTTGCTCAAACAACTCGAAAAATTCCCACCACAGACGTAACAGCACCAGACTGAGTACAAGTCTATAATTGCCTCTTTTCTTGCATGAACTGCCTGAAAGGGCATTAGACAAACATTGAACTCTAACAATGGAGGAGAAAAGGCCAATGAATTGGGAAAATAACTACTCCCCATGTAAAAGCTTATGATTTTACAGTCAAAAAAGTGCTGCTGGGCAAAGAAGGCAATGAGAGAGGACATAAAGATATATACAATGTACACCTCCAACACAGAAAAGCAGCAGTGCCACCAAATAGTTTGACGTACCTCAGATCACAATTTATCACACATACAGTTATAAAAGAAAGAAAAGGAATGGCACATTTAAGAGAATTCTTTCCACATTTTATAGAAAAGAAATCCCTTTTGAGTTTCATAGCAAGCACATGTTTAATCACATCTGAATGAGATGTTAAAAAACCCCTGTAATAAAGAATGCAGGGATCACTTCTGAATGAGATGTTAAAAATACTCCAACCTTCTAATACAGAAATGCAGGGATATCACATTTACATGTGGTATCGGCACATTTCATTTTTTTTCCAAGTAAGAAGTTTTCCCTGCAGTAGTTAATTGCTCACTATCTATTTTACTCCAGTCGTGGTTATTTTTACTTCAGGGAACAGGTGGTGTGTCTGCTATCTGAAGCCCACAGACACCTAAATGTCAAAAAAGCCAGTGAGTTATGACTTTAAGAACAAGCTTACTTTCAAAAACATAGGAATATTTTTCAGTAAGTTGGGATGTTAATGTTCAGAAGAGAGTGCCTCAGAGTTATCTTTTTCAGAAGATGCAAACTAAAACTGAAAATACTTTGAGACCACTTAAAAAAAAAACCAAAAACAACAAAAAAACAGAAGAAAGTGAGCAGATGACAGAAACCAGGATGAAAGAAATCACAAGTTCCCTCCACTCCAGAATAAGAGACCAACTCCTGCTGGGTGCAGATAGGGAAACACCAGCCAACACACAGCTACAAATATTTAATATTTGGGTAGCCAACCATGGAAGTCCTGATGGAATAAATGATCCAATCTTGCTGGTACTCAGCCATATAACCAGTGTATTGCCATGGACAGGCTCTGGAGATCTGCAGCCAAGAGCAGGTTCCCAGCTGGTGGCCTCCTCTCTGTGCAAGCCGCAGCCTCACCCCATTGCAAGGCACCAGCACAAACCCTGCTGACACACTGATCACACTGGGTGACACCCTTCTGCCTCCTACTCCTCCACATATGCAAAACAGTTTCATTACTCGTAACACCTGGCATCCGATCAGAATCTCACCCTGCTTTCTTGTACTTAAAAGATATCTTCCGCTTAATTAAAAGAAAGTGATATTTACCTTAAGAAGGGCAAATGATTTTATTGGAAATGTTTCTGATTTTCTTCCTCTTTACTACAGGAAGAGATTGGTATCCCTTTGCTAGCGTAAAACTAACAATTAGTATTTAACCTTGTGAATGTAAGCAGTAAAAAGATCTTGATATTCAGACAACAGACTATAAAGATAACAAAATTAATTTCAACCGTCTGGAGAGTAACGAAAACCAACAACAACCAACCAGGTTCATTTCTCTAGGCAAAGTTTAATCTGATATTTAACTATGAAAAGATCAATAGATTTGGAAATGAAAACAAAAAATACCTCAATTCCAGATGGAAAACGAGACAGAAAAAAACTAAGTTTAACTTCTTACTCCGGGAAAAAGAAGCAAATGCAAGAAAACTAGAAAAATTCTTAGTTCCAAAAGTACTTTTCAGCAGCTACCAATAAAAGTGACATACTTAGAGGAAGTTTAAACAAAAGATTGCAAACCAAAGATTGGGTTAACATGCATTTTACACCAAGAACCTAGAAATCATTTATAAAATTGAGACAAGATGTTTCTATAGAAACAAGCAACAACATAAAAAAAGCAACAGTGCTGGATTCCCTTTACAGCTTTTACAGCAACTCAAGTTTAGAATCAACAGTTGCTAGAACAAACTCTGAAATACCAGAAGTTTTGCATTAAAGAGATGAAAAGGCTTTTCCAGATACTTTAACTTGTGTATGGGTGGAACAGAAAGAGCTTTAAAAAGAATAGAGGCTTCCCTTGACAAACACAAAAAGTGTCCCGTAATTTTGGGAGTAAATTCCCCACGAATACAGCACCAGATGAGAAAGTGTGAAAAACAGTAACCTGGCACAGGAGTGTCCATGGGAGAGGAAACCTGCCTGCCCCCATGTCAAGACCTACTGCCTCTCTCTCTCACTTCAGGATGCTGTTTACACTTTTTCTTATGCTACTGTCCCTGCAACTTGATCCCATCCATACTGCAATTTTGCATAGAGACTAGATCAAATGCAGTATCTAATCCATCTTTTCATTACACCTGCAACATTTAATTTCCATTGGATTTCATTTATCAGGGTCCCTCACTAAAACTTGTCATTGTTGAGACAGCCACAACACTCAGAAAGCTTCGGTAAAACTTCAGAAGGCTTCAAGCGTCAGCACCTTGTGATCTAGAAGTCTCTCATACCTTTTCTATGTAGACTCCCATGGGCAGCTCCACACAGCTCTGGCTCTTTCTCTCGTCCTTCTGCAGTTCCAGTTCGCTCCTTCCTGCCCCTAGCACAGCCACCTAACCCTGTCTGTCCCTCACATGACCTCCTGTCCCTCCTCACAGCAGGCCAGCGGACTCCAACCGAGTTCTACCAGCAAACTCACACTTTTATCACACCCATAGCTGAGAGGGCATGGCTGTTCCCTTTCCTCGATAATTAACACAGCTACAATGTATCGAGGCAGGATTGCCTTCAGCACTATCCCTAGCTATCTCCCCACAAAAACAGGTCAGTTTGACTCAGCAAAAAGGTTTGCAATCCCCATACATTCAGCATGGTATCAAATGCACTGGCTTGCTGAAAAGCAACAGCTGTTAATTTTGCCTTTTAAAGAGAGGATATTTCTATTTGCTTCTATCTTCAGAATGCTTTTTTCTTTAAGAAAATGGGATCTTCCCATCATTCAAACAGAGCATATCATCCTATCTATAGTAGGTGCTACAGGTATGTTTGAAAGGTTAGGGTTTTTTCTTCAAATGCTGTTAAGCCCCAGAAAACTTAATAATGCTTTAAAAAAAGTTATTATCACCTATTATTTATAGTTATGAACCTCTGTAACAGAGTTAATTTATTTGTAGAGCCAGAACAAATTTGGGATTAAGTCCTACTTGTCAAGAATGACTACTTTCGGAAACAAATTCCAACAACTGTGAGCAGGAGAAACCTACAATTTTCAGATTATCTCAGTGTGGAATAAATTAGAAATAGGTTTCCAGCCTTAGGCATTACAAGTTCCACATATACAAGTGTACTTTAAAACATTCTTGGTCATTACTGACTTATGACTGAAATTATACCATTCTGAGAAACACAGCACACAACCAACCAACAGTCTAATGAAGATTTTACACAAGGCATACCACAGGTCTGTTGATATTTTCTCTAGTTCTGTTTATATATTCTCTAGTTCTGTTTCTGTTCATCCTCCCCATTCTGGAGAAATACTAGTGATACTGTAAACTTACCAAAAAAGTTCAGGGCTTGAACTTAGTTAAGACACCCATACCTCCTCACCAAAGTTCTCAATTCTCAAAACCCTTTTGTAACAGCACCTCTAAATCTGAAGCCATCTATTAGAAGATAAAATACTCCACTTAAAGCCATAAAACACTGTTCAAAATGATAATAAAACATCCCAAAGGCTTACAAACTCGGGTTAATGAAAAGGTGATAGTCTATGCTAATAAATCTACTAGCAAATACATGTAGTACGTATTAACTCTGCACTTAAACATTTTCTAGAAGCCTTGGTTTTACACTTGAACAGCATTGTGGATTCTGTGTATTCTAAACCAGCGTGATGTGGAGATTCTGGCCTCACTGAAGCAACTGGGAATTTTGTTATTGCCTTCAACTTTGATTACAAGGAACTAAACCCCATTCTTGTCCAGACAGGGAACTGCCCACAGTTCTCAGTATAGAAGGCAACCACAGTGCCACAGCTGTCAGGAGCTGACATACAGCTTGGATTCAAAGTCCCTACAGACAGACAGGGTGCTGTGCATCCCACTAATACCACCTCATGTCCTGCTGTAGGGTATGTGCAGGATGCAGGCAATGCAAATGCAGGACTTCTGCATCAATTTCTATTAATACACTCATGCTTTTCTATTCTGATTTAATAGTTTAATTTATAGCTGTTGATGAGATTTATTAGAATGCAGTAATGTGACAGTGGCTAACCTATTTTAGGAAGTGGGTTAGAGAAGGAGGTTTGAGGTCCTTATCTCTAGTGATGTTGAAAATACAGGACAATTTATGTGCCTGACTAATAACTATCAACAGTTAGGAAAAAAATGTGACCTTGAGGGGCAAAGCAGGAACCTACTCCCATGGCTTCAGGCGCAGCTGTCTTTTTGGGTGCCTTCAGTTACTTCTTCTGAACTCCAGCACTGAAATAAAGGAGAGGTGGAAGAAACTACCCAGGTCCTGCAGTGCTTTGAAAACTGAAGTAGGTGTAATTACCTTTGCATGCAAACCTACAAAGAATACAAATCAAATTATCATCCAGTTCAGCTTTCAAATCTAATCACAGAAGCAGGTAATTCTACAGTCTATTGCAATAATGAATTTCAAAGGCTATGTATAACTCTTAGTTACATATCCTTTCATTCTTTCAAAAATGTACCTGTGAGTAATTTTATTAAGCATGCCTGCGCTGACACAATAACAAGCTTCAATAAAAAAATTAAAGTCAGAGGGTTTGGCATTAAATAGATTTCTTTCCTACAGAATACTCTTTCTTTTAAAAAGAAATAAAAAAGGGTGTACTCATTATTACTTAGGTCCTGCTTGTCAGGAAGGTATTCTTTTAGTTTTATGTTACAAGGTATGATCTTGTAACTTGTAAACTGTGTTTACTTTGCAGGAAATGGGAAAAACCAAATCAGACCCAGGTTTGAAACCCCAGATCCTCACCTAAAAGTCCCTCTCAAAAAAGGCCAAAGGATTTTCTCTCATGCAGGCTTTACTTCACACCAGACAAGAGAAATAAGAATCGACACCAACACCAAAGCAGATTTTGACTCCTTTCTTTTGCTTCGCACATATGACTAAAGTCGTGCGCACGTTTATAGCTCAGGAGAGAACATGGAACAGGAAAACACAGGCTGAGGAGCAGAGTCTGTGTTAGCAGTGCAAATACCCTCAGCAAACACATCGACAGCGACTGGGCCTCCACGAGGGACTCCAATAAGGACCTAGCCTGGAAACAGGATCCCTGCCGTTGGAACAGCAGAGGTCAGCAACAATTCCTCCATGAGAGCAAAAAGGGCAGGGGAAACTGATTATTTTGAGAGAAAACTGAACACACTCATGAAAGCAAAAAAGGTAGAGAGTGTGACAAGGCTTGGTGACACAGGAGCCCCCTCCAAATCAAGCTACAAGTTTGTTCTTCTCTTGAACAAGAGAGTCTGGGACTTTCTGTCAAAGTTTGCAGCAAGTGTAGGTACCACCAATTCCTTGTGTCTTTCCTACACACAAAATAATACTGCTTATTTATTCAATTGTAATTATTTTTACTGTTATTTTGTCAAATATTTAAATTCTCTCCGTATATTAAATAAAGGCAAGTGATAATCCTTATTTCCAAATCTAGTTCATTATTTTCCCAGCTGACTGTACCTCAGTATGCAGAAAAACTACTCTGTGCTATGACAGTGAAACATATCCAATAAATAGGAAGGTTTTTCCCCTTCTTCCTTGTGGCCTATTAAAAATTTCTGCTATCCTATTGTTACATCCCAACTTGTCAGAAAGGGCCAGGATCACTATCTGTGCCTGAGAAAAGTGGAAAGAGAGTTTGTCAGCGAAGTGCGGCTGTGGCCACCCAAGCAGTACCTTTATCAGTTTCATTTGAAAATTTGTTTAGGCACAATTGGAAGGCAGCTCTTCAGCCTGCACCATCCCCTGAAACCACAACACATTCGTCACGAAGAAGCAGCTCTAAACTGCAGGGAAAAGCTCCTTGGCAAGGAATTACAACTAGTTTGAGCACAGTAATACATGAGATGATCTGATGCAACTTTTAAACTTCTCTTTCCAGGGAGGAGAGTAAGCAGAACCAGCAAGTATTCCTTAGTTGCCTCCTGCGATATCCTGCAGGAGGGCTTACGGACTTAAAGAGAACTCTGAGCCTCCCTTGGCGCGTCTGTCCTTACCCTACATTCAGGCATGTGCTCTGCCCCATTTTTCTGCAGGGGCAAGAAGATGCGCTGACTTACATAAATGTGGCTAAAGTGAATTCTCAAGTACCAGAATCTTTCAGAGTGGTCCGCTTCTAGGTGTAATGTCAGGCAAGTACTACCAGATACTTTCCAATATTAAACTATTTCGGCTGTGACAAGGCTCAATTATGGTCAAGTGCAGAGCATCTTATAAGAATTTTAACAAAAATTATTAATGAAATCAAAATCATCCGGAAATTACTTAGGGACGCGCTCCCGCAGCTCTGTTTGCCCCCGTGCAATCATGAGTGCTAGTACATTTCAGAGCAGATCATTGCATTCTACTGCTGTGCATGAAAAAGGTTGTGTTCTTTTTTCCTTTAAATGAAACATCAATAAAGGTGCATTAAGAGCACTGCCTTTGTCTAAACACCGGGACGATGCTGTCTGCAAAACAAAAGAGTGCCTGGAAAGGCAGTTTACAGCTGACAATAGGGAAACGGCTCCTAAGCGAAAAGCCCACATTCACGCCATAAAAATATAAATCCTGAAGCAGACAAAAAAAAAAGAAAAAAAAGAAAAAAAAGAAAAAAAAAGAAAGAAAAAAAAAGGAGTTGATGTTTTCCTCCAATATATTACGTTTCCTAAGTAATACAGAGACTATAAGCTTAAAATACTCAAGCGAACGAACACAAGAGCTGAACTACTGGGGGGAATTCCGGGGATGGCAAGAGCACCCCGGTTATTTCCAGCGAGATACATGCGGATGCCGTGCCGGGACTGCCCTCGTACATCTGCTCCCATTTTCGTCCAGGCGGACTCAGCGTCCCGGAGGGAAGAACGAGGGTCAGGCGGGCCCACCGGCGGGATACTCCAGCACCAGGCGTGGGCAGCCCCACGCAGGTTGCATAAGCCCCGCCGCAATGGAGCGTTACCCGGGAGCGGCTCACACGGGTGGGCTGCACCGGGAATGCCACGGGAGAGGAATCGAAAGGCGTCTCCGCTCTTCTGCTGCTGCCCGGCGGCGGGGGCAGCCCCGGAGCCGCGGCCCGCCCTCCCAGACCCCTCACGGGCGGGCACCCACCTGCTCCTCCGGGCGCCGCCGGTACCGGGCGGCCGCCGCCCCCGCTTCCCGCTCGCATTCCNGGGAGGGAGGGACGGAGGGAGGGCGGCGCCGCGGGAGCGCGGGGAGGCCGCTGGCAGCGGCCCCGCGGCGGGGATGGGGGGCCCGGGGCGGGGAAGCTCCCGCTGCCCGCTCCCGCCTCGGGCCGGGCGGCCGCCTGCTGCGCGTTCGAGCGAAAAAGAAACCACCCCAAGCGCCCGATTTGTAAAGCTTTTGTTAAAAGCAGGAAGTGCCAGGTGTTAATAAAGCGTTAATTTTAGCACCACTCCTCGTTGGTGTGTCCCTGGGGAGGAACGGCTGCCTCTTGGCAGTGTGAGATGTGGCATTTGCTGTTCCTCCCTCGGGAAAGAGGAAACACTGGCCTCGCTCTTCCGAAGCTGTTTGGATCGAGTCTTCTGTTCTTTAAAAGGAGCTACTACACACCAGGAAGTAGGAAACGCAACAGCAGACCCCGAAGATAAGACTTAGTATATGGACAATGCCAGGGAAGGTTTAGATTGGATTTTAGGAAAAAATTCTTCACTGGAAGGGTGGTCAAGCATTGGAACAAGCTGCCCAGGTGAAATCACCGTCCCTGGAGGTATTAAAAGATGTGTAGATGTGGCACTTGGGAACACGGTCCCGTGGTGAACTTGGCAATGCTGGTTAACAGAGTCAGTGGTCTTAAGGGTCTTTTCCAAGGGACTCTCTGATTCTGTGTTAATGAAGTGCGTCTGCGCAGGGTGTGCCTGGCTCTCGCTGTCCACCCCAGTATAGGAAGGACATAGTCTGCAAGTGAAGCTGGATTTCAGTGTGGTCAGACCGCTGCTGTTATCCTTATGCGTCTTTTCTCCTCATCCAGTTCATGCACTACTGATGGCAGATCTGCTTGGCTCAGTTCTCTTTCCATAAGCAATTAGCTGAGGTGCTAACAGGTTGTGCGACAGCAGGATTCAGTGGAAATCAGACATCTGGAAAAATGTTATATGGCTTTCTGGTGGCTGGGTGTGGATGCCACTGTCAAATTCTACCTGCTGTTTGCTTTTCCTGTCACTATTGTTGGTCAACAACCAGCAGTAGCTGTAGCACACCTAAAACCATCACAAAGAACCACTCAGTGTACTGTGGCATAGTCACATTTTCAGGCTACAAGCAAGCGTTCTTCAAAAGCAGGGGGCAATACACAAGCCACTGCACTTGCCAGGCCCCTCAGTTTGGCTGCAGGGGCTGAGGGCCAACCCAGGGACAGCTGGGACTGGGCACTGGGGAAGGGGCCGCTGCTCTGCTCGGCACTGGCTCCTCGTCCTGATGGAACAACTGCCCCAATTGCTCCCCAGGCTGCAGGCTGGCCAAAACCAGTTTGCCCTGAAGACCTGCCTAACTGCTTGACCAGAGTTCTCATCCATGACCCATTTGTTTGTTAGTATTTTTTTCATAGGAACAGGGAGAGGCTTGAAGAAATATCACACTGTTTAGACAGTGACCATAAACTATTGCAGTCCTGCTGGCATGCAAAATTACAAGAAAAAATCCTATGGACTTCACCACCAAGCACTGTGGTGATGCATCTCTGTGCACAATATGACTGCTCAGCAGCAGTGTAGTAAAACATCCCTGAAGTTCTCTGCTTTGTGGGTGACTTGTGAAGAAATGAAGTGTCACACATAGTACTGACATTCTGTAAAAGCCCTCTGGAAAAAAAGTCTTAATTTAAGCACAGATTAGGTGTCTATTTCAGTGAGTTTTTTAGTACACTTACATCCATAAACCTTTGCAGGGTTATGGATCACAAAAACGTGCATTAGAAACTTTTAGAAAAAGTTTGTGCTGAGGTTACCACTGATCTTCACAGCACAGCCTCTGACCCCACTGCCTCCTGGGGACCAGTGACCATCCTGCCAGGAGTAGTAAAATGTGTTGGCTGGCTTGGTGCTACTTTTTTTCCCTCACTTATCTGCAGTCCCACTGGTTTGCTGTTATCCCCCTCTAGACGAAGACTCCTCCATTAGTTCTGCAGTGAAGGAAAGTTTGCCATATTTCTTAAAAAGACACACTCCTTCCTACTGGACCTGTTTCTTCACATTGAGCAACTCAGTGCAGTGGAACTACCTCGGGCTCCCTGGCACTCTCCATGTATGAAAGTACCTCTTGGGTAACAGAGCAAATGCTCAGGGAAAGAACAGGCACTCAGAACCCCTCACTGAGATCTCTTAGGATGCATTCACCATTGCAACTTGTGCAACTTCACTAACCTTAAAGAAACCTGTTCTCCTTCATAGTAAACACTCATATGGTAACCTTTAGTTTTCTTATGGTGAACTTTCTGCGGCTTCATGTGCTCTGTGCACTGGTGCCTGGGTCTGTGAATGTAGCAGAGCTGCTGCAAACTGCTCTGTTTCTTCTTTGTCTTACTCATATTTGGATTTTTTCCTGACATTTGGAAGTGTCTGGTAGCTTCATAAGGATCTAATCAAAAGAACAAGCTGAAGGATCTGTCACCAAAAGAAATCCCCACAACTTAGCAACTTTCCTTTCAAGATCACTGTCTGAGGGAAGTTCCCCACCCCCAAAGCCCTCTGGACGTGGCTGACCTTATTCTGGTGGCGCCTTCTCCCAGTAGTGATACTTTCAGAAAATGTGAAGATAAATCTCAGTGAAGCTTAAGTGATAGGCAAAAAAGCAATATATATAAAAAAAAAAATTAAAAAAAAATAAATTAAATGCAGAGATGGACGCTAAAGGGCAGATTTTTCAAAATAATTGCTTTGTATGGGGCAACTTCTAGTTGATTGGTAAATACGTGTACAGACAAAATATCTCCCAAGGAATAAAGAGAGCTCACCTTGCACAACTCTGTTATTTGGGGGTCACTAAGGAGAGTCAGAACCTCATGCTAAAAATCTGTAATTGAAGGGGTTTTGTGAAAAACAGGTGCTTGCAGCTGGAGGAAGACTCAATGCTGCAGCTTTGCTGAGAGGCAGGACAGGCTGAGCCCTCTGGCCTTGCTGTAACTCTGCTCTAGGCTGCAAAACACAGGCACAGCTGGACTGAGTGGGACTAAACTCCCTCTATTTGGCTCTGACCAAAGCCAACAGTAGGTGGTGGGGAGAGAGTAACAGATGCAGCAGTGATACTTCTTGAGAATATTCTTGTGGCTTCCGGTAGTCTGAGGTTCAGAGACTTCCTGATCCCGGGTGCAGGGTTGGGTAATGAGAACAGTATTTTAAAGGCAGCAGAGGAAGACATGCTACCACAGGGATCACATGCAGCTGAGTCACACAGAGTGCTTCTTCTGGTCTTGTTGCCCAGGGAAATGTATCCCATTCACCCTGCACTTTTATTTTCATACCCCTGGCATTCAGTCACTCTTCTTAGGCTGCTGTCATGGCAGTGAGCCCCCTCTCTAGGGACATCAGCTGCTGGTGCCCTCAGGACTTGCCCATCCCAGCTACCTGCCTGAGGGCATGAAGCGAAGCTGAAGCTTGCCACAGTGCAGGCTGTGGTTTGTTGATTCGACAAAACCAGGTTTTGGCCATTTAATTCCAATTTGAAAAGGACATCTCCGTGTAGCACACAGACTCCTTCCTGGTTCAAACAGGTCAAACATTTTTGATGGATTCGCACTGTGTGCCCTGTCTCCCACCTGGTAGAAAGCTGGCATGAACAGCCACCATCAGCCTAAAATCAGGCACCATAAACTAGCCAATTCAACAGACATCTGTGTGTCTGCATCTACTCCAGACCAAGCCTTTGGAGTTATTCCCAACACAAAACTCATCCTCGTGGAGACTCAGATAGGACAGGAATTAGATACAGTGGATGTCCAGAGTTCTCACCTGCTTGCTACCTCCCACTTCCTATCAGTGGCAACTCAGCTATCTTCCTTTAATAAGTACGTGGTTAAGAACTTCAGAAAAAAAAAAAAAATAAACAAAACTTTTTTCCCCTCTTTATATGCATCCAACAG
>VYZR01116523.1:102883-115931 GCA_013400675.1 Oxylabes madagascariensis | reverse complement strand
CATTTTTCTTGCTGGGTTGATGTTTGGTGTGCCACGTCTGAAAAGCTTAGCACATAACCCACACCTGCTGGGTGTGTCAGAGCTGCATTGCTCAGAGTCACCATAAAACAGGAGGTTTAGACCAGTATGTTCCAGTTTCAGGCTGCTGACCCAGCAGAAAATGTCACCTGGTTGCTGATGCTCTTGCTGGCAGTCTGTGGAAGGCCATGTTGCTTTGAGACCCTGTGGCAGCTGTTTAAGAGGGCTCCTAGGAGGCCTGGCTCCCTTCTCAGCACCACCTTAGACTAGGGTCTGTCTTAGGGTGGTTCCTGCAGATTATAAATTTTGCAGGGCCGTATAAAGATGCCCTATGTGAAAACCTTCCTCTTGGATCTGAGAACTAAAATGCTCTTTAAGGTAATATCAGGAGAAAAAAAAAAACAAACCTAGAAACTCCCAATATTTCATAGGGAAGGTGTTTCCAATTATTTTTTATCAGCAAAAAATAAAGAATGGAATGCTTTGCCTCCCTGGACCAGAAGCAGGGCTGTCAGGTTTTCAACCCTCTGCAAAAGTCAAAGGGGGTGCAGCACTATGTTGCCTTACTCAAAAGGTGCTGAGGACCTCAAAGCCAGGTTTGACTGTGAAAACGTATCTCCATACTTACCAAAACTGCTCTCCAAATGTACTAATTGCTCAAGCTGCTACTCCTAGACAAAATAAAGGTTTCTTTTACATATATATATATATATATATATATAATTATTTTGCATTTTAGTCCTGCTGAGCCAGCACAGCTCTGAGTATGTGAGCTGGACTTTGCTCTGGCTCTTACATTGCTGATTTCACTGCTCCTGGAGGATGGCCTGGCCAAAAGCTTTCCTCACTTATCACCATTTCTCTGCAGTGACAACCCTGGGCTGGGCTGCAAAAGAGCAAATGAAGAGTTTGACTATGAGTTTTGGTTACTAGTGAAGCTGAAATAGCCAGGTTGACCCCAGAGCATCTTTTTAGTACCAGAATGAATCTTCAGAGTTGACATTTGGAGGTGGGGGGGAAAGGCATATGACCACTTGTCATGGTAGCACCTTTTCTCTGGAAAGAGTAAAAATTAAATACCAAATGTCCCAGGGTATCTGCTTCAGGGTCTCCCATCAAACAATATTAGAAGGCTCAATTTGCTTGAGTGGCCCCTCAAGATCAGACTGCTCCAGTCCATGTGTGTTACCCTGGCCTCCAATCTTCCCTAGGTCCTAGATCCCGTTTTAGTAGTATTCCTGATGCCCTCACCCATAATTGTATTTTCTTCTGTTCAAAGTGCGTGAAATAAGATGAGGTCCCTACTGTGGCTCAGAGTGGTATCTTTCAGCATGGCAGTGTGGGTGTGCACTGGTGTGGTATGAGTGGGTGCAACAGCTGCCAGGCTTGGCTTGCTGACCCAGAGAACCAACCCAGGCAAAGAGGACCAGCCTTGGACAGGCTGCCCAAAGGGAGTAAGGAGTGCCTGGCTGTTTCCAGGACTGCAGGTGGGCTTTGTTTCCTGTGAATGATCAGAGGGCAAAAACTTAGATGTGAGGTGAAGAGCCAAAGTAGCTGATTTTTTGTTTTCCTGCTGCAGAGCTAGACAAAGCCATACATCAGCTCTGTAACATTTGTCATATAGAACTCGAGTAATTTAGTGTCTGTTCCTGACAAAAATAATATAACTTCAGCTCCTTTCTAAGAGTAGAAGGGATTTTGGAGTGACATCCTGTCCTTGCTATTGTGATCCTTAGTTGAGCACAGGCTGCAGAAACCCAAAATGGACTTCAACTCTTCCTGTGTGATCACAGCTCCAGATCTTCCTTTATCCAGCTGTCATGAACTTCATTCCTCACAGATCCTCCAGTTCCTAAATCTGTATACACTGGACATTCCAGGGTTTTGTCAAACACACGGAATTCAGTATTAAAATATAGGGCAAGGGTTGTTGCAGTGGGCCAACGAGAAGGAAACTGAAGGCTTGAGGAGCATTTTCATGTGCCTTCTGTTCCATATGTTGCAAAAGGCTTGAGGCCTTCACTACATATTTGTTATGTGTTTTGGAAACACTTATTAATATTTCCTCAAAGCTATCTGATTGAAGTTGGTATCATATCTAGAAGAGGGGAGTAGAATTTCACAGAATCACAAAATCATCTAAGTTGGAAAAGACCTTCAGGATCATCAAGTCCAACCTTTGATCTGTAAATTTAGGTGCCTGGGTGGACGCGCAATCAAACAAGAGTCGCCAGTGTTGTAGCCAAAAGTGCTACTGTACTCCTTGAACAAATAATCAGGAAAATAGCAAGTAGGAGTAAGGAGGCAATTTTACTTCAGAATGCTGCATCCAGACCTGGCATCCACATTTGAAAAGGATGTCCAAAAATTGGCAAAGGTAGGGAAAAGTATCACTAAAAATGATTTATGAACTGAGGAAAATATCTGGTCTTGATAAATTTAAAGACCACAGTCTGCTTAGAGTATCTAAAGGAAGACTAAAACGTGACTGGTTTAGTAAGTCCCTTCTTGGAGAGAAAATGATAGGTGCTAAGAGGCCTTTGACCTTGCAGGGAAAGACATAACAGGATCTAGTGGCTAAAGGGTGAAGCTGGATTAATTAAAAAGATAATTTAACTTCAGCTGAGACAATGAACATAATTAATGATGGGAGCAATATCAAGGGAACAAGACTAGCGCTCAATCTCTTGTTGCCTTCACAACAAAGCTGTCTGGAAGATCAGCTTTAGCTGACCAAAAGTGACTGGGTTCAGGACTGAGAATGTTGCATCTGCTGCATCAAGATTTATAGTCTGGATTAGTTTCTATTTGGTCTGAAACCATATTACTTTTTGGGATGAGACCCAATGCTGAGGTCTTGAATTTTTGTTGTTATTAAAAAACCCATGGCACTCTTCCTGAGAGCCGTGGTAAACACTGTGGTGTTTTGACCCAGTTTCAGCATAAGTAATTATTTTTTTGCATATCTGAAATGTCCTACTTCCTCTCCAAAACTGTCCTACATCTTTACTGTTTCCTGCTAAATACATCCTGAGTCCCATAGAAGAAAAGATTTAAAGTTGAACAAACAAGACTTGAAAATCTGTCCCCTCTTACAGCACAGCACAGCACAGCACAGCACAGCACAGCACAGCATAGCACAGCACAGTACAGCACAGCACAGAGACAGAGGCTGCTGAGCAGCCCCTGCTCTTGGAGAAGCAGGAAGGAAACCTCTGAAAACAGCAGTCTGCAGGTCTTCAGTCTGTGACCTTTTGATGCTGTGAAGATTACAGCCTGAAGAAGGAACAAAGGTGTGTGGGTCACCTCACAGATGTGGCAATTTAAAAAAAATGAGTGCAATGGGAGGTTTAGGTAGTGCACTGAGCCCCAACTGGAACCCAAATTCTACTTGTTCTTCTCATGGGAATAAATAACACTTGGAATAGTGCTGCTTTTTGTGCCTTGCTTACAGAGGACCCAGTCTTTTGGCATGAGAGGGAGGGGATGAGCTTTGTCTGTTTGGCTGGTCATGATCCCTTTGCAGTAGAGAGGAGCCCAAACCATCCAGGCAGATCCTGTTGAGTGTTCCCACTCTGAAGAGATTTTGGACAAGCTTGGCAGTTGTGCCTCCCAGGAGTGTCCTTGCTGACAGGAGAGGATGTGCATGTTTGGCCAGGGCTCCGGGGAGGGGAGAGGGAAGGAGGCCTAGTGGAGGGGAGATCTGCCCTGCCTCAACTGCAGCATCATGTGGAGCTGCTCCTGGGCAGCCTCTGCTCGCAGTGACCCAAGGTGCGTGAGGCCCAAGAACCTGAAACTGGCCTTCTCTGGGCCTGCAAGGAACTCTGGCAAGCTTTGGATCCTCATCTTCAATGTGTCTGTGCAGTGTCTTCATTTTCTTAAAATTAGATCTTGTACTCTATGTCTTTTTTCTATCATAATCCACACTTGCCTGTAATTGTTCCATTTTACCTGAATAGAAGTTTATTAAAAATGGAATATTGGGGATGATGAGCCCCCTCTACATCAGTGACAGAGGTGAAAAGTGGTGCCTGGGGAGACCCACCCGTCCCAACATTGTGCACACTATGCCTGGGTCTTTCCATGACTTGGACAAGACATAAAGCATACCCTCTGTTCTTCACAGAGTTAATGAATATGTCACAAGATTAATTTGATTCAATTTTATTCTAAACTATTAGAAATATTTCAGCCTGAAACAGAGTACTAAAGATGCAATATTCCCTTCCTTACAATAAGGTGATGTTCTGTAGTTTCCTGTAACTTTGACATGTCTTTTTTCTTTTTTCTTTCCAGATTAAGGCAAGAGCCTAGAGACTGAAAAACAGCATTACTATTTTAACCAAAGGAAAACAATGTTTCTCAAAAATTTGACTAATAAAATGTTTATTCTTATTGCAAGCACCAAGTGATACCTTCTGTGTATCACTTGGGTATCACTTTCAAGATTTAAAAAAAAATGTGGCTACATTCAGAATAGGCATGGAATAATTTTACTCTGTACACTTCAGGGACTCTTAAGAAAATTAAAAGACAACTTCTCAAAAAAGAGTTGATGGGATTAGATGTGCTCTAGGCAGAAGGAGGCCAGTGATGTCTTTAAAGTTAGGGCTCTCACTTTGTTACCCAGTCTTATGCTTTGTTCTGGGTCGTGGTAAAGTTTCTGGGACTAAATGAAAGCTTTGTATAAGCAGGAAATTCAGGGAAAACAGCTTCTCTTTCTAAGTCTCCCTGATCAGTTTTCAGCAAAAGTAAGAAACCTCAAACACAGATTGCAGCAGATTTGGGCCTTGTAAACAAGATGCTGATGTCTTAAAACTTCTCTGCATCAGAGCTCATTAGGGAAGACATGGATAGACACTGACAGCTGTGTGCTGTCCCCCTTCTCGAGTATAAACCAGTCCTGATCCCACTGCATGCAGTTTTCCCTTGTGCAGGTAGCTAGGGATACAGGCTGGAGCACTTGCTTCAGCATTGGGCAACAGGATCAAATCTCTCACACTGCAAAGCACTTTCTTATCTAAAGCAAAGGATTAAACTTCTGAAATAAGCCACATTTAAAAAAACTCAGGGAAAAACTGGAAGAAACTCATATTTCACATCAGTTACGTACAGAGGCACTATGATATTGGTTACACTCTACTTTTCCTATTCCTGTTACGCAACCTAAAAGGTGGCCAGGGTGCTTCGTTTGTGTTTTGATGTGCTCCACCGATGGGGAAACCTACGGGAGTGACATGTTAACCCTGAGGCTTCAGCCAGACACAGTTCTGAGAAATCTTACCCTTGCCTCTCTATTCCCACAGATTTACACTGAGATCTTCCATATCCCTCCTAGCCCTAGGTCTGCTTCTGAGACAGTTTGCGTTTTGGGCCCAAAAATACAGTTTTGAGCAGAAATGTCCTGTTGAAAGAAGACCAGATATTCNGGTGGGAGGGAAGTGAGGTAGTAAGGGTCAGGTGGACCTCTACTGATAAAAGGCATAGCAATGGAAGGCAGTGGGAATATATCTTTTCAGGGAGAAGACTCAACATTAAGGACAGCTGCAGCACAAGAGAAAAGCAGAATGAACCAGAAGCTGTAGTGTGATCAGAAGAGCAAGTCTTTTCAACAGAAGCTTTGGAAGATATTTAAATTGCTGTTCTAAATTAATGAGTTAAAAGTGCCTGGTTTTCAAAAAAATTCAGTTTCATTACAGCCAGGCTTCTTTGACAGGAATACAAAAATTTTGCAGAGCCTCTTTGGTTGAGAAATTGAATTTTTGATTACATCTTCTATTGTAGATTTTCTGATAGCAAACTTCTTATTGGACCTAAGGGAAATTTATAATTTGCCAAACTGTTTTTTGCAGTAATTTTGGCATAGTCTGCTGTTGTCCTGCTTGCATCAGAGAATGCTTATAGACATCCACACACATTGTGGCTACATGCTGTCCTGCAGGCAACCGACCCCAAAAGAGAGCCCTCCAGAAGGGCATATCCTGGCCCATAAAGTCCGTATGAGTAGAGGAAACGTAGCCCGGATTAAATGGATCATTTAGGTAAAACCCCTCTAAGCAGAGAGGCTCTGTAAGAGACAAGGTAGAAGCACTGATGAGAGACAGCAGTGATATCTGAGCTCTCTTAATCACCTAAGCCCATTAACCGCGCTGTTTTCAGCCTCATCAGCAGGTGAACGGGGGAAGGTGGAAGCCACCGACACTTTTTCTGGGGTGTCACCCTCAGCTGCAGGGTGGCCCCTGACACGTGAGCAGCGAGGCTGTGTCTCAGCCAGCAGGCTTGGACAGTGTGCACCCAGAGAGGGCTTCCCCAGCCCTAGAGAGAGGGGAGGTTCATTTCCCAGCCATAGATAAGATTAGATTCGCTCCTCTGTTCTCTGTGTACTGTTCTGCTTCTATGAATTAAACATGCAGCCAAAGAACAGGACAGCATCCTTTTATCAATAAATATGGAGCAGATAATTGAAAGAATGAACGTGAGAATTTCATGGTTTGAAAAGTTAAGCAGTGGATTTGAGGCATGCAGTATGTTTTTAATTAGCATTATTATTTAAAGTGAGCAATATTGGACAGGCTCCTTGAGTTCTCTGATAGCATATTCATTAGCTAATCAACAGAGTTATTATTTTCCTTGAAGTATGCCCTACTTTGTGGTACTAAAGTGCACACACTGATTTGCTGGTAAGGGTAATTAAAGGGCATATCATAAACACCACTGACGTCATGGAATACTGCTCTTTAACCGTCTCTCCAGCTAACCCTTCCACATGGAAAAACAGATATTTTGCAGCTGACCCTCACCTGGTGTCGAGTGTTCATTCTCCCTCTACTAGCATCTCTGCAGTTTTGTGAACCCATGGCAGCAGAAGATGTAGTTTTGCTACATTTATGGTTTCCCACACCCATGAAGTATATGAATTTGAAAGTCTTTCATACACCAGCCTTTGCAAAAGTCTCAATGCTGCTCAGAAGCTTTGCCACAAAACAGTCTTGTGCATAAGTTTCAAAGGAGAGCCTACACATATCTAATCTACGTTACTCAGAGCTAAGGCCCTGATGGGGCTGGGGAACTCCTCAGAAAATAAGGGCTTTCCACCACACATCCCTTGCACTTAGATCTTCCTGAAGGTAGAAATACAACCCCTGGTGGTATATTCCTTTTAGGTTCCAAATGGAAATCTGATGTACAAGGGGAAGGCCAGGTAGGTTGGAAGAACTGTAGCTAAACTATGCATTCAAAACATATATCTCTAAGTATCTCTACATATGGGCTGCAAAATTGGAGGATCTTAAGCACTGAAGACTGAAAATCAGGAATGCTTTGCATCCAGCTGAGCTGCTGGCTTGTAAATGCTCTAGAGGAAGGTGAGTGCACAAGTGAGCAAGGGAACATCAGCCCAGGTGGTTCCTTCTTCTCGCCTGCTTTCCTTCCTTCCTTCTTCCTCTCTTTCCCTCTTTTTCTCCCTCTATGCTTCTGTTTCATCCCGTGCATTTTGGTTTGTTTCTTCCCAGCTACAGGTTGGTCACCCATATATTTCTTGACAATTGAGAGATCAGAAAATCTTTAAATCCACAGCACTGAATAAAACAACTTCCTGATTTTTTCCCACCCCATTTGTTAGATTCTTCAGTATAAGAAAGTTCTATCTGTCTTTACTGAAGTTCATTTAATGATAGCAGCAGTAAGTAGGTCATAAAAATAGAATGGATAATCATCTTTCACTCTCGCAGATGAAAGAAGCAAAAAAGATACATACCAATAAGAAACAAAATGCAAAACACTATTTCAGAATATGGCAAACTATTTTGTATTTCAAAGATATATATTCCTGTTTATGTTAGAGATGCCTGTTTCCAGTGCAGATGACTGGCTTAATTTCTAATTTAAAGCAATGGCCAAAGTTCTGTTCTGATTTTGAATTACTCACTTAAATGAGTGTTTGCTCTCTGTTCAAATGAAAACTATCAAACCCAATGGGATAAGTCCACTTGTCCAGCCAGGTTGCTGTCACATTTTCTTATTTCTTTTGAGCTGGAAAGTTCTCTGTCCTCCCTCCACAGCTCAGACATACAGTGGGGTTCATTATCCCAATTTTATGGATCAACAGGGATTTAGAAAGCCTCTGTAGTTTTCCTAAAATCTCACAGGAGTCATTCACAGGCAAGTCATTTACTGAGTGACTTCCAGGTCCTGGGCAATGTCCCAGCTGGGGAGTGTCATAGGATCTCACCAGTGCCAGGACACAGGCAGTGGTGTGTGACAGCTCCTATTACATGGCATGGCATGGTTTTGGTTGGGATCACCTAGCATTTTCCCAGCTGTTGCCCCTAGTTAGGGAAAAGCAGCTGGGCCAGGGACCGCTCCTGGTTTGAATTGTTGCCCTCCTGCTTTGGAGAGCGAGAGCTTAGTCAGAGGGACATAGGATGTGCTTTGCAGTGCTCCTCCTTTAACTGTTCCCTGGCCCATTTTATTTCCCAGTATAGGTACAGCCACTTGGCATGTATTTGTGGTTTGTGTTTGTCTGCTGGCACGGAAGTGACATATTTCAAGACTGGTTGGTGAAGAAAGAAGAGGAAACCTGATATGAAATGTGGATGAGTCTTATGTGACCCTGAGCCAAGCCCTGCCTCAAGACTGGGGATATGTTTTCATGAAGGAACGTGATTCTCTGCCCATGCAGTGTCAGCACAAAGAGGAGATAGGCCCCAACACGTGACTCTTTAGTGACTAGTTTGAATGGAAATGTGTGATTTCTGAACAGATTTATTGTGCAAGCAAAAATATATTTGCTAAAGATTACAGCAGTGTGTTTGCTCTGAATGCTGAGCCTAGGGAAAAAAAGACTGCCCTGTGTGACTTTTCATAACACAGTGAAATAAGGTCTGTGGTGTCAAATACCTGCTTTAACTTTGTCAGCCCTGTCCCATGGTCTGCAGTGCAGGGATCAGGCAATGGAAGCAGAGTGGAGCTGGCGATGCAGAGACCACTCTCTGGCTCAGACTCCAGCTCCTGCACCCCCTGTGGATGTTTTTACAACTCACCTAGCTTCAAGGTCTGTGCCAGCAGTGGAACTTACGTGCCCATTCTTCTCTGACCTTGCCAAAACTCTTCTCTGCTCATGTGTGGGGGGACATCAAGGAGCTCTCCCACTGGGGTCCCTGGAGTCCTTCTCTAACTTTCCTCCAGCTTCTTTCTGCCACCTCCTTCTCAGGGTATCAGGAACCCAGGGGCCAGTGCTGTTGAGAGCCAGGACTCAGCCTTGGACCTCTAATTAGCCATTATTGCTTCAGATAGCCAATATTATTACCTTTATATTAGTGGTATCATGTTGTATAATTGTGTAGCTGGAAGGTTTGTGAAGGAGTTGGAAATAGGATTCTGCTACTGTGACCATTACCCCTGAAACACAGCAGCTGAGGAGCTGGGTGCCTTCCCCTTCAGAGCTGTTTTTCAGGGTGGATTCTTGAGCATTTCCACTGAAGATAATTCACAGGACACATAGTTTAGTGGGCAACCAACCCCCCTGATCTGAGACCATACTTGTTCTGGGATTGGGAGTCACATGGGTAGGGGGCAGGGGTGTCTCAGGCTTTTTGATTGAGGAAAGTGGATGCAGAGGGCCATCTGGGGAATTCTACAAGTCTAAATCCACCTTTTTTCTTTTGTCTTTTTTTTAAAAAAAATATTTAAAGCACTCAAGTGACTGATCTGCAACATGTAGACTTCAGTTTGGTTTGGAACTGAGATTCAGACGCACTTGTAGACAAAAATTAATAAATGTGATCTTATAGGCGTACTCAGGGTCAGTTGATAAAAATAATTCTTTTGCCAGTGTGTTGAATCCAGTTACCAGTTCCATCACTCAGTTTCACGGGCAGAAACATTCCTGGGACTTTCTTTTTGCTGATACTCTGCTGCACTGTTTGGAAATAGAAACACAGCCAACTGGCAAGTTATCTTGGAGTTGTCCTTGTACAAGGGAAAATGGGGCTTGATTTGGTCTGCAAGTGTGCTAACATTTGCTGCCATGGCATTTTTGCCAGCCTTCATGACGCCAGCGTATGGAGGAATGCTGCAGCACATGTATTTGAGGGGGTTTGTTTAGTGTAAGGGTGTCTGTAGGAGGAGTAGTTTCCTGAAAGGAACAAGTGGAGTGGCTGACCTTGCACTCATTCTGCTGACAGTTCCTGCTTGAAATAAGGTTGCCACGGTCTAGTGCAACATCACTCACCTCCAGTCAGGGAGTTTTGAACTGTTAGGAGACACAAAAGAGCTATATAAGGAGTAACACATCCACAGGCATCCCTCTGCACCAAACGCGGGGTCTGAGCACATGAAGGCTCTGATGGAATTCAGCTCTGGACTGAAGGTCCAGCAGTTGGTTTATAAAAGAAGTCTCTCAGCTCTGCACATCTTCAGCCATCAGAATTCAAATCTAGTTCTGGACCCTAAGTCATGTTAAAGGCAAGAAACTGGAAAATATCCTGAAATAGGAATCAAAATGATCTCCAAAGCACTTGCTTTGCAAGGCCAGCAGGAACAGCATCTGCATAGCTGTTACTTAAAAACATGAAAATCAAAAAGCATTGTTGAAAACTGATTTAAGGAGCTGGGCAGATTCAGGTGCAAGGCAGGAGATTGAATGTTTTGCCTCTTTGCCCTCCTCATGCTTTATGCCTTGGAAGCCTACCTGAGTCCTGCCTGTTAATGAACATCTGCTTTTGATTGTCACAAACCCATATATTTCAGTAAAATAAACATACCTGATCTCCACTTGGGAAAGAGCCTATTGTTTCTGCTGTGCCAGGTTCAAATATTGCTTTTAAATCAGAGATGGACATTTTTTTTCTCACTTGCCTAATAGTTACCTTTAAGTGCTAAATGACTCCATCAGGAATTATGCTTCTGTGTTTGGACTAGCTGCAGGACATGGGCTGAAATGTTGCCTTTTCTTAGGTGCCTGATGGGTCCTCTGTCGAAGGACTATCTCCTGGCTATACTGGCTGTTGGGTGTTAGAAAATAAATATACCTTTCCAAAGCTAATTCTGTGTTAGTCCAGCTGCAGGCTGGACTTAATGCAAGTGACAACAATAAAACTTGGCCTTACCGAGTCTGTTCATCTTACCCGGTAACTGTGAGCTACTGTCTTTTTTGAAGCCAAGATAGTTGTTACCGTTGTGGCTATTTGTCCGTGTGACTTCCTGCCTGACAAGGGCTCCAGTAACCTGCATGATAAACAAAAAGGGTAAAAAAATATATGTGCAGTCACCATGAAAGCTGTACAGGGCCGGAGCTCCTGGTTCCCCAGAACAGACAGACCTTGGCATGTCATGACATGGTGTTTGCTGCTTGGTGACCTGTCAATCTTATCCTACAGTATGCAAATCACTGTTTCTACACATGGGAGAAATCAACATCTAGTGGTTTCATGTTGGACTATATGATCATGACCATTTTTGTCATGATTTCGGTCTTGCCTTAAAACAGCACTGCAAGTAGCTGAGGTTCCTCATCTTCACATTTTCAGTCTTGGTTTCAACTAGACTCTGCAATTAGTTGTGAAGTAATGGGGGTAGGAGCGATTTTCTGCTTGAGCAAGTCAAAGGTTCAGGATTTAATCCTGCTTATTTATATATTTATTATGTCCTACCTAGATGGCAAAAAAAGCATTTAGCAGTTTAGTTGTAGGGAAAACATCCATGCAAATGTACTGGTTGAAACCAAATACCCTTCTAGTCCAATACTCTGTTTATAAAACAGTTTACAAAAAACTGGGTACATGCTTGGGAAACATGAGAACAGAACACATACGTATATTTTCCTTAAAGTCCCTTGCACATAGATCATTTACAGCTCAGAATGCTTGGACTTTCCTAGACATCACAGTTTGTTTATCTAGTAGCTTGCAATGGATCTCTTGTCCAGAGCTCGTCCTGCTCCTTCCTGCTGCACAGGGAGCTGCACCTCCTGCAAGAACCAACACTCCCTTTGGCTTGCTACAAACCCTGGTCTTATTTGCTTTATTTGATGGTTCCTGGGCCACCTTTTGAAGATGCTCTGGACAGTCGATCCCTCTCAAGTCACTTCTAATAGCTGATTGTCTTTAATGTCTCAAAACCTGGATCCTCCAAGAGCAGTTGGTCCGCATCAAGCGGACACTGCTTACTGCTATTTGAGAGGAGTGTGGTTGCCCACATGCAGCGTTTTGCCATCAAAAGCCATGTTCATCTTGGTAGAGTTAGCTGAGAGAAAATGTACAGAAGTGATTTTGTCCATAAGGAAGCTGTGCTGTAGAACTGGCCTGTTTGTGCACAGCAGGTCTTTCACTGACATCCAAAATCGTCAAGCCATGAGCACAAGCACAGTGAGACTGCCCTACACCCTGAACCTGCCTAAAGCCACAGGACTTGCTACTGAGGAGAGCAGTTGGCCAAGGGCACACCACAGCTCATAAGGAACATGTTCAACCTATGCCTGGACACTGGGCTAGCTGGAAAAAGGATTTCTCCAGGATTCCAGTGTATCTCCTGGTATGCCTGGTTGAGAAGAAGTATGTTTTGCGAGATGCTTTCAACCCTCTCTGTTGTGCATTTCTTGGCTTGCTGCTCACCAGTCTATCCTCACAGGAAATTTCTGCTTTGCTAAAATTAATGCATGGCTGCCTCCATGCAAATATCTCCAGTTTCCTAGGTATTGGAGGGTTTTTCACTCACATCTCAAATATAGGCCAAATTAAGACCAAATCTGTGCTCAGATAGGTGTTCTTCCACCCCTTTCAGTTTTCACTCAAAGACAGTCCATTGTACATAATTTTTTTTTCTTTGTCTTTTGCCCTTCTCAAGCATCCACCAAAAATGGATCATGATTCGTGCGTAATGATCAGGCAGCCGCAAGAATACAGGGACGGTGGAGTGGCAAGTGAGAGAATACTTTGCCATTACTTACTACTTATTCTCAGCAACTGGGAATGCTTCACAGAATGACTCAGTGAAGTATTACCTCACATTCCTTATGTGAGCAGCATCAGGG
>VYZR01116523.1:84524-102614 GCA_013400675.1 Oxylabes madagascariensis | reverse complement strand
CTCATCTTCACATTTTCAGTCTTGGTTTCAACTAGACTCTGCAATTAGTTGTGAAGTAATGGGGGTAGGAGCGATTTTCTGCTTGAGCAAGTCAAAGGTTCAGGATTTAATCCTGCTTATTTATATATTTATTATGTCCTACCTAGATGGCAAAAAAAGCATTTAGCAGTTTAGTTGTAGGGAAAACATCCATGCAAATGTACTGGTTGAAACCAAATACCCTTCTAGTCCAATACTCTGTTTATAAAACAGTTTACAAAAAACTGGGTACATGCTTGGGAAACATGAGAACAGAACACATACGTATATTTTCCTTAAAGTCCCTTGCACATAGATCATTTACAGCTCAGAATGCTTGGACTTTCCTAGACATCACAGTTTGTTTATCTAGTAGCTTGCAATGGATCTCTTGTCCAGAGCTCGTCCTGCTCCTTCCTGCTGCACAGGGAGCTGCACCTCCTGCAAGAACCAACACTCCCTTTGGCTTGCTACAAACCCTGGTCTTATTTGCTTTATTTGATGGTTCCTGGGCCACCTTTTGAAGATGCTCTGGACAGTCGATCCCTTTCAAGTCACTTCTAATAGCTGATTGTCTTTAATGTCTCAAAACCTGGATCCTCCAAGAGCAGTTGGTCCGCATCAAGCGGACACTGCTTACTGCTATTTGAGAGGAGTGTGGTTGCCCACATGCAGCGTTTTGCCATCAAAAGCCATGTTCATCTTGGTAGAGTTAGCTGAGAGAAAATGTACAGAAGTGATTTTGTCCATAAGGAAGCTGTGCTGTAGAACTGGCCTGTTTGTGCACAGCAGGTCTTTCACTGACATCCAAAATCGTCAAGCCATGAGCACAAGCACAGTGAGACTGCCCTACACCCTGAACCTGCCTAAAGCCACAGGACTTGCTACTGAGGAGAGCAGTTGGCCAAGGGCACACCACAGCTCATAAGGAACATGTTCAACCTATGCCTGGACACTGGGCTAGCTGGAAAAAGGATTTCTCCAGGATTCCAGTGTATCTCCTGGTATGCCTGGTTGAGAAGAAGTATGTTTTGCGAGATGCTTTCAACCCTCTCTGTTGTGCATTTCTTGGCTTGCTGCTCACCAGTCTATCCTCACAGGAAATTTCTGCTTTGCTAAAATTAATGCATGGCTGCCTCCATGCAAATATCTCCAGTTTCCTAGGTATTGGAGGGTTTTTCACTCACATCTCAAATATAGGCCAAATTAAGACCAAATCTGTGCTCAGATAGGTGTTCTTCCACCCCTTTCAGTTTTCACTCAAAGACAGTCCATTGTACATAATTTTTTTTTCTTTGTCTTTTGCCCTTCTCAAGCATCCACCAAAAATGGATCATGATTCGTGCGTAATGATCAGGCAGCCGCAAGAATACAGGGACGGTGGAGTGGCAAGTGAGAGAATACTTTGCCATTACTTACTACTTATTCTCAGCAACTGGGAATGCTTCACAGAATGACTCAGTGAAGTATTACCTCACATTCCTTATGTGAGCAGCATCAGGGAAAGGCTAGAACAGCAGCAGCCCTTACCTTCCCCTGCCCCCAAAGGCAAATGAACCATTAATGGTGCAGTAAAGCAGCAGAGCAAAGGTGTGTTTGCTGCACAAGGCTGGTCTCATAAAACTGAACTTTGCCCAAGACTGAACAAAATTGTAAGAAAGTCACAGTCAATAATTAAGGACATATTTTCATAAGGAAAAGTTATTTATGACCTTCATCTGGAATTTTATAAAGTTTTAATTTTGTTACACAACACCCATTCCTTTAATGCTTTGGCAGGAGAGATGTCAGGGCATTAGGATAAATGCAATAACCACATTTTTTTTATGCTTACTTGTTATTGAACTACCTTTTTCTCTTTAAAGTGTTTTATGGTCGAGTTACTCTATTTGCATAATTACTGCCACATCACCAGTCAATCAATTTTATGTGTTTCTCTCCTAAACCAATCTAAAATATGATACGTATATAAAAACATCACCCATGATTATACAGACTTCACATTTATTATTGCTTCAGGTCAAAGATATATGATAAAATTACCCTCTGTTATTTCCCCCTCCCTTCCCGCTTCTTTAATGCACAATTCTGAACACTTCCTTTAGTATTGTTTATCAGTAATTTTATTTTTCTCTGAATGGGAGGCAAAAGAAAATAAGTAATGGAGCTAGTCAAAACAAAGCAAGTAACTACCACAGGCAGCTATGAGGATTGCTCATTTTTACAAGCATGTGAAATCACAAGCAACTGTACACATTGATAGACTTGTCACACAGATATCTGCAGGAAAGACAAAAGTATTCCTGCTTTCTGGGTCATCTTTCCAGACTTGAAAATAGGTGGTTCCAATGGAACCTGGGCTCCTGTGACAGCTGAAACTTGATGATTCTATTTCATATCTTGGTGAAATATAAAAAACAAGAGAACCAACCTCAAGTTAGATGACATGACTGACATAAGTGTCATCAGAAACCAAGATGAAAAAATTATTTTCTGCATTTTACATACCAGTTACATAGTGTTACACAATTTGTTGCTGTTATAAGTTACACCGGTTGAACCAGTCCATGTACAAGGAGAAAATTCAGAGATACTAGAAATCATTTATAATGATCAAGTACTTCTGTACTTGATTTCTTCATGGTAGGAGTTAGCTTCCAGTTATGAATTATTGTAGAATAAACAATCTGATATGTTCTTTAAAAATTTTTTGCTGATCCTTGCTAATCTTCCGTCCAAGGTACACCACAACAGACTTGACTTTTCTTGACTTGACTTTCCTTCTAACTGTGGACTTGCTGAGTGTAAAAATCACTTCTGAACATTTGAAGGAAAAATGAAAAACTGGCTTGTTTCCTGCAAAAAAAGTAAAATATAACTGTAGGCATACTTATCAAAATTCTCAGCTCTAGAAGATCCCAAACAGAGCCAAAAAAATATGTAATATCTCACTTCTGCTGACGACTAATTTATCTTGTTCTCCTCAGTGTCCAGAGTATCAGTGCTGTGTTTTTCTGTTTAGATTCAAATTCTACTGGATCGGAGCATAGCGGTTTGAAGTAAATGGCAAAATTCCCACTTATTTTCATGAAACAAGAATTTACATCTGCTTCAATAAAAGGTTTCTTGGTTCTCACTACCCTGGTCTGGGTGGTGTAATTCTCTGTTTCTATGTGCTCTACTTTAGCTCGTTGTTGATTCAAACTCTGCTATTTGCATGCTGTTAGGAAATAATACAGTGTGCTTTAAATTGGAAAACTCTAGAAGTGACTGGAAGGTGAGCTGATTACTATTTGTGGTTTTAAAGTAAGTTCTTCATTGCCGACAAAATTTTTATAGGCAAATGGCGGTTTCTTCCAAGCAGCTTTCATGGCAGCTGTTAACAGCTTCCTTCAGAAAAGCCAAGCCTCACCACCGTACAAATAATGTGTTCAGTCTTATCCTGACAGGGACAACTTTATCAACAAGCTCCTGTCTTCTGCTTGATAAAAAAAGCTTAATAAAGCAGTCTTTGTAAAAAACATAACGTGACAAAAGCAGCATGCAGGCAAAGACAAGGTAGATCATTTTACTAACTCATACTGGGCAAAAATTTGGGGTAGATGATTGTAGGTAGATGCTGATCTAGGGATGGCCCTGCTTGAGCTGAGGGATTGGACCAGGTGACCTCCAAATGTACTGTTGTGGTTTAGCCCTAGCCAGCATCTAAGCACCACACAGGTGCTCACTCACTTTCCACCCATCAGGACAAGTGGGAGGAGAATTGGAAGGGTAAAAGTGAAAAATCTTGTGGGTTCAGATAAAAGCAACTTAACAATTATAATATTACTACTAATAATAATATAACAACAATAATAGCAATCATAGAACGAAAAGGAAGGTAAATTAAAAAAAAAAAGAAAAAAGAAAAGAAAAGAGCAAGAGCAAAATAAACCACAAAAAAGACAAGTCATGCAAATGAAAAACAGCTGCTCACCACCAACCAACTGACCAGCCAGCCTCCAAGCAGCGGCCCCTGGTCAACCTTCCCCCCAGCTCTATAAGTTAAGTATGACACCATTTGATCTATGATACCCCTCTGGTCAGCTGGGGTCAGCTGTCCAGGCTGTGTCCCCCTCAGCTTCTTGTGCACCCCCAGTCTCCTCAGCGGTGGGGTGGGATGAGGAGGAGAAAAGGCTCTGAGGCTGTGTAAGTGCTGCTGGGCGATAACAGAAACATTCCCAAATTACCACCACCATTTCCAGCACAAATCCAAACTGCAGTCCCCTATTGGCTACTATGAAGAAAATGAACCCCACCCTAAACCCTTTGTTGCATCCAGCCTCCGCCATTCTGTGATTCTGCAAGTACTTAATCCAGGACCTTAGTCCACTACCTTCTCAGTTGAGCCATATTTTTTTCCTCTTCTCCAAGCAGTGTTTCCTCCCACCTACCAAACCTGCAAGTGTTTCCAGTGGTTTCACAGCCCTACCTGGATCCTGACAATGTGCTCACACGGTTGTCCCTGAAAGGCAGAGATATCATACACCTCTCTGTGCACATATAGCCATGTTTAAACACAACAAACGTGTAATGCGAAGACTAATCTGTCTTGCCAGTCTTTTCCAATCATAACACAAGTTCCTCTGCTCTGTTGAGCCAGACTCTCTTAGGCTCCAGGGTGCAATTTTGGAGTACTCTTTCTGGAGGGCTAAGCAAGAAACTGTATTAAGAGGCTGTAACTCTGTACTTCTCAGAGCTATGGGCTTGGTCTCCTCAGGAGAGAATCCTTGATTCAGGAATTCACTTCCCCCTTCCTGTGAGAAACCCTGGGTTTGTTGATTTTCCCAACACATTGCACAGGCTATCTATTTACTCAGGCTTTTTCTGAACGGGTGGGTTTCGTGTGGAGGATCTTTGACATTTCCTTGTGCTTTCATTTCTTTGAAAGACATCCCTTTAAATGCTTACAAGTTTCCAGGCTTAACTACTTGTCCCTTATGACTCCTAAAAACTCTTAGATGGGCAAAGATAAAAAAAAAATAAATTACTTTCTTCCCCACACAAGCCTCTGTACCAGTCCTTTAGCAATTAAGGGAGGAAACCAGACTTCCTTCTTCTCAGTGATGCCAGACGTTGCCGTCCCAGTCCTTAGCAGTGCCGGTGCAGGAAGCGTCCCTCATCCTCAGGCACTCACATCCTTACAGTCTGAGGAGAAGCTGGCAGATGAGTGCAGCAGGGCCAGCCTTACCAACAGGAACAACCTCCTGTGGAGCATTTGGAGATCAAAAAGGATGTGCTGTTATTAGCTGGGCTCTCCACCAGCTGCAGCAGGACAGCAGGGGCCAAGGCAGCACCAATCCTCCTGCCCAGGGAGGGGAGGGAGGAAGGATGAAGGGAGCAGGGAAGGGAGAGTTTTGGACTGAGTTGATAGCAGAATAAAATATTTTTTGAGTAGTAAATCTATTAGATAAACTAATCTCAGGCTTTATGAGATTCCAGATGAAATGCAGGAATATGCCAAGCTTCTCATTTTTATTTCCAAATGTTGAGTTAATTTGGATCCAATCTGAGCCAAATTTCGCCTTAGTGTAAGCAGGTGCAACTCCACTGGATTGAACAGAGTTACACCCATTTACAACAGAGATGGATTTGTCCTGAAGTGATTTAAATAGGGCAGAAAAGAGCACACATGTTTCCAGGATTTCATCTTTGAACCATGAAATACATAAATTGAAAAAAAAAAGTGTTCTCAGTCTCTCTCAAACAAATTTGTGGCCTAGTGGAAGGCTTTATTTAAACACAAGAGCTTACTGTCTTTCCTTCTTTTATTCATTTGTTGCCACTTTCACCCACTTTCTTTTCTTCCTCATCCTTGCTTTTATCCCTGTAATTTATCTGGTCTATTTTTTTGCAAAAGACATACCACAATTGTGAATGAGGATTTTATTTTTGAATTCACGTTACCTAGATGTCATCTCATTTCTTTCAGATTTCAGTCTAATTAGATACTGAAATAACACCTAATTTGTAATTTTCACTGCAATTTTTGTGGGCACAGTTTTTTTTCCTGTTCTCTGTAATATTTAAAATAGAAAGCAAGCTGTAATTTTGGGAAATACATGCCTCCCACCAAAACCGGTGACTGTTACTTCTTTCCCTGCTCATTCAATAGTAAGGCTGAACATAGAAAGCAATCTTATGTGTAGAAGATAATAAATGATACATTGGTTTGACACCACTACTTCTTTTTAAGACAGATAATGGGTATATAACCACAGATAGAGTGAAAAACAGTGTAGATACAACTGTTTCCTTGAAGGGCTTGGGGAGGGAGGAGAGTGTCTGCTGACTAATTATCTCCATTTTGAAGTTTTTTTGTCTGTCTCCTGCTCGGGATTTTCTCATCCACAACACACTGGCAACTCACTGAACAGCCTGGCCCTTTGGCTCAGGTGAGAGGCAGGAGGCTGGATGGCTGGATGGCAGGGTGGTTGGATGGCTGCATGGCTGGATGGTTGGATGGCAGGATGACAGGATGGCTGGATGTATGGATGGGAGGATGGTTGTATGGCAGGACGGCAGCATGGCAGGATGGCAGGATGGTTGGATGGCAGGATGACAGGATGGCTGGATGTATGGATGGGAGGATGGTTGTATGGCAGGACGGCAGCATGGCAGGATGGCAGGATGGTTGGATGGCAGGATGACAGGATGGCTGGATGTATGGATGGGAGGATGGTTGTATGGCAGGACGGCAGCATGGCAGGATGGCAGGATGGTTGGATGGCAGGATGACAGGATGGCTGGATGTATGGATGGGAGGATGGTTGTATGGCAGGACGGCAGCATGGCAGGATGGCAGGATGGTTGGATGGCAGGATGGCAGGATGGCAGGACAGCAAGTGCTGCCCAAGGAGTGCAGGAAGGCCTCAGCTCCTGGTGGTTCTCACAGATCCAGCAGCAGCTCTGGAGGCAGCTCTGGCTGCTTCTGGAGATTGGTACCACCTGGCTTTTATTCTCCAACCCAGATATTCACAGCTCACAACCTCTGACTCTTGCTCCGTGCCCCTTGGGTGCGTGCAGGACGGCTGTGTGTTATCCACTTCCTTCCTCCATTGCCCCCTGCCATGACACAGCCGAGGGAGCCCCACAGTCCCATTAAGGAAGGAAGCCACTAACCTGCTGCCCTCTGCCTTTGTGGGAAACACTCTCTGAGCCTTAAATGGCTTTTTTCGTGCAAGGGGGTAATGAAAACAAAGGTCCACGCATTAGGTTGCCTATTTATGCCTGGCAGCAAATTCTGACCAGAAGGTCAGCTATTATTTGCATGAGTAACCATTTTTCCCATTTCAGCATGTCTGTGAGTAGCCCAGAAATGTTCAGCATCACAGTCAGGGCACCAGCAGACCCCTCCCTGCCAGTCATGGGTGCACCCTGGAACAAACGCCCCCGTGCTTCAACATCAGGAACAATTAAACCAGGCAGGTCTTTGGCCAGTCCTTGGCTCAGCACTTCACCAACACTGATGAAGACGCGACTGGGCCTGAGCAAAAGCTTTGAGTTTACCCAGAGGAAAGAGAAAGATGCTGTCCCATGGGGATGGAGGGCTGTGTGAGCTGAGACACTTTCTCTGCTCTGAGGTCTCCTGTGGTTGTGCTGACCCAGGCACTGCAAGCCTGACCACTGGCACCAAGGCGGGCCACTCCAGTCCTTCCCACCCCTCCAGACAGCACAGCTGTCTAGTGATCTGACTGGGTGAGAGTCAAACATCTTCAGAGCTTTCAGAGGACACTCGTTGTTAAGCGCTGAATCCTGAACAGCTAGGAAAATATGAACCCTCATAAAGATGCATATGAGAACATCTTCTGGACATTCCCTTGTGCCAAGATACTTTGTTCACACTGTAAATCCAGTAATTTATTCTCCTTAAATTTCAAGTGATCCAGTCAAAGCAATATAGATAAAGGTTTCAGTGTCCCTGAACTCACAGCAGCTTTTTTAGCAACAATAGCAGCTTTGGCTGCAGAAAGTACTTTAGGTTCAGGCCTGGAGGATGTTAAGCCTCATCTTGCACTTCCCCTTCAGCCATCCCTTTTGTGACTCAGGTTAGTGTTCTTGGCTAGAGCAGCCCATGCTGAAGGAAAAGGAACAAACATTTAGTCTTTTAAATCATCAGCCCCATAGTTGTTTTTTCTCTACTGCTGCAAAAATTTTACCTAGTCTGTGTTCAGCACAGGACTTAAAAGGATTCCTATCTCAGGCACAAATGGATCAATATGCTCTTGGACTTCAGTAGGACAAATCACTGCATATGCCATATCAAAACAGTGGTTAAAATTATGAAAGATAAAAATGAAACCCAATAGTTATACAATTTCTAGGTTTTCTTATTGTAAATCTACTACATTTGAAATAATAAAAACTTGCAAGGGGCTGGGCAGGTATTCAGAACATGATATTTATCTGCTACCAAACTCCTTTAGGGTAAATTTTCTTTAGAGGGCTGGTTGTTGGTTTTTGGTTTGGGTTGTGTTGTGGGTTTTTTTTTTTGTTTGTTTGTTTTTTGGGGTTTTTTTTTGTTTTTTGTGTGTTTTGTTTGTTTGTTTGTTTGTTATTGTTTTTTGTTGTTATTTGTTTTTTGTTTGTTTGGGGTTTTTTGTTTGTTTGGGTTTTTTTTTCTTTTTTTTTTTCTTTTTTCTTTTTTTTTGTGTGTGTGTGTGTTTTCCTTTCCTGCTGAGTTCTACATAGAGACCTCAGCTACATCATTGTTTGAAGGATAATATAAGTGATGGTAAGTCCTTCCCACTTGGAATGCTAAAACGGATTTGACAGGCAGTGGTCCAGGCTCACTTCCATCTGTGACACACTCAAATGATTTATCATCTTGAACATGAAAGTAACTTGATGATGTTATGACGTACTCCTAGATAAGACAGCCAGTTCATCTGAAAGCAATTGCTCCAACTGACTGTCATGCAGATGCCTCAACAGTGACACTGGGCTTTTGCTTACACTTTTTATTATTTTTTGTGTGTGTTTTTACAGGCAGCAGGATCTCAGACCTGGGCAGGGTGCTGGTGTGGAGGAGCATACAGTATCTGCAACACTACCACACAACACCCTTGGCTGAGTAACTAGCCTTACTGCTCCATTTATTTTTCAGCCTAATAAAGCTCAGTAATTCTGAACTTCCATTGATTTTGGATAAGTTAAATAATATGATTTCTTATCAAGTTGTAGTTTTCATTTCTATTAATTCTTCTAGGAAGTTCAGTGAAATAAAATAATAGTCTGACAAACCTTGGTTCCTACCTACAACTCAATGCTTCAGTAATACTGTTTTGGCCAGGAGGCTGGGCCAGGCAGCCTCTAGGGCTCCCTTGCAGCTGGTGTGACTCTGTAAGTCTAGAATGTGACTCTCTTAAAACGTACGTGTGCTTTTGGCACTGTGCAGATCTTTTCTGAAACGTGTGTGCGTTTGGCTTTGCACAGCTACCAATATTTTTCTAAGTCACTCACATTAGCCCTTCCCTTCAAAATTTAATCCTGTCACCCAATTTGGTCCTCCCAAAGAAATACTTCCTTTAACATCTTCTAAATAGTTCATGCTTTTACTTCAGTTACTGCTGCCCCTGTAACTTTGAGGTAAAAGCCTGTCAGCCCTGAAATTAATATGCATTTGTTCTTTCCATTTTTCACGTCAATAATGCTCAATTCTCTCAGAGACGTGCGGGCTTTGGGGTCTCTCTGGTTCTTAATCAGTATCTACTTAGTGTCTAGTGACTGGGAAGAGACTCGTGGTTTAGGCAGGCAGGGGGCACAGAGTGTCTCCAGAATATTCAAAAGTCAGTTTTGATATCTACCGCTACACACACATGCTGCCTTCTCCTTCATTCAGACCGTGCTTTATAGGCAGAGCAATGCTGTCCGTTTCCTGTGAACATGTGCAAAGCCTGTGGCTGGATTTTCTTCCCTTTAAACTTAGCCAAAAAGAGCAGTTTTCACTTTGCAAGTGTTGTCCAGCTGATGGGCACAGGCAGGACAAGGAACGCCTCCCAAAGAAAAGTGTTTGCTGCAAGCTCTGGGGCGTGTGCTAAGAGAGTGATGAATTCCCATTTCCTTTGAGAGAGAACAAGGCAAACTCTGCTCTTAAAAGTACTCAGATTTGTTAAATATGTGCACAGATATTCCATTTCCTCATAAATAGATACTGATAAATCAGTAGTACACAGGCACCAATTCTGATACTACAATAGAGCTGCCACAAGTGAAAGAGGAATTTAATCTCATATTTTCATAGATCTAATCTATCCCATTCCTCTAGTTGCTTTGAAATATCCAATTACATCTGACTTAATAAAATTGGAAGACATTTATTACCATCATTAGTGGCTTGGGTTGAAATCAGCTGTGAAATTGTGTGCACATTAACTTGCAGAGAACTGAGCAAGCCAGAAACCCTGGGAACAGATTTTCTAAATGGCTGCAGAGCTCTCTTAATGGATACTGAGCTACCAGCACATATGTCTGGCCTGGGCTATGAGGCAAGGAAAGGCACAAGAGAAATGCTCAGTCCTCTTTCCCAGGCCCTTTCTTGTGTCTCTGCCCTGAGCTGAACCATCTCCTATCTTCCATTGGAGAGAGGGAGACTGAAGATGTCAAGGAGGGATCAATCTTTGTTACTTAAAACTGGGTTATTAATTCTGCAAGTAAAAAGGTAAATATACAAGACAGAATAAGATGCCATTTTCATTGTAAGTACAAGTTTATAAAGAAAAATTCTGAAAGGGGGAGAATATGAAAAGATCTCATTTTCTCATACCTTTCAAGACAGCCAATGAGGCTGAATCATTTGTGAGATCTTAAAAAGAGTATTATTCCACAGCATCACTTAGCTGTCAGGTATCATACTTATTCGTTACCAATGGCTAAAATTCTAGAGCACAGTCTTACTGTGGCTGTGCTTCCATCCTTCATAATTTACCCATTAAGCTGCAATGTCATTAAACAATGTAGATAGTTAATTATTTTTAGTCAAGCAATGTAACACGGCAATAAACTTTTCAAAAAGAGACCTGTTTTAAAGGTCGATGGCCTCATATAAATTGCTAAGTGTCAATAAATATCTTTCAACACAGGTGGAACAATATTTGTATGCTTATGGACAGAGTTAGAGTTTAGCTTGCTCAAGACCATTAAAGATCTCATGCTTATAGCTGCACAATAAATGTCACCAATGCAACCCATAAAAACCATGCCCATTCAGACTTGATTTTTTTCTGAAAAAGCATTGCTGGTTTTGAAAATTGAAAGCCAATGTGAAAACAGAAAGGTTTTCATGTAAAGAAAAAAACTGGCCATTTTCTTAGTAAAATTTGATTTTCTTTTGATTTCCCTGAAACTTAAATCCTGACTCATTGAGCTTCACACTTTCCCAAACAGAAACAACACTGTAATAAGCATCTTTCAGTTTTAAACTCCAGGAAGTAAGCTATTACGTGACTGTTTACTAAACTATGAACACAGTGGAAATTTCTAACTTAAGTTTTCTCACATACTAATATAATCTCTTGGATAGGAATAACTTCTCTATAAGATGCATCTATAGCTGCTACCTGTTGTGGCACCAACAGAAATGTGAGAGGAAATACATTAAATGCTCTTTCTTAAGGACTTTCCAGCTTCATCCTCTGTTTGGGTGCACACCTGCTAGGTGATGAGCATGCCAGGTCTTTAGGAATGGAGGAGAACATATGCAGAATTATCTCATTGGTATTCGACATGCAATTACAAAGCTAAACAATGCGAGTCTTTTATATATGATTCATCTCCTAGGAATTCATGCCTTCATGACACCTTTTCTAAAACACGAAATAAATATGTGTTGCTAAGCTACATTTGAAAAATCCCACTGCCTTTTCTATTGTCCAGTTTGTGTTCTGAAGGCTGTGCTCCATCACAGGGATTTTTTTTTTTGCTTCCATAATGAATACTTGCTCTTTTTACCTTTGTCGTACTTTCTGGGGAAGGTAAAGTCACAGATTCCCTGCATGTTTTGCTTCTTAGACCTGTACCAAACCTGTACCACTTTGCTGGGAAGTGCCTAGAAGATGCAGACAAAAATTCTCCAGGCACAGACAAAATCCTCTGGGCAGCGGGGCATCAAGCCAGTGCTAGTGACCTTATATTCCTTAGTGGAGTACTCTCTCAAGAACATGTCGATGTCTGGGACACTTGATGCTCCAGCCAAGGCCAGTGCTTTTGCCTAGCAGCTGAAGTAATCTGCTTCTCAAGGATCTACTCCCCCATCTTTCCATCTTCAATTTGATTGCGCATAAACTTTATACAGTATGCAGTTTATACAGAATTACTTCCCATCTGTATCTCTTAAGAGCAGCTGTATTAAGGTTAACTAGCCTTAGGAGTCATAAATACGAATGGCTAATGAGATTGTACAAGCTTCCCCCCAGATCCTGGTCAATATTGTAACTCTGACCTGTAATGCACTCTCCCTGCAATTCCAGTACTGGGCGTCTCTTAAGCAAATACAGCTAATCACTTCAACAGGTTGCTGACTTTTATGAATTGAATTGCATAGCAAATAGCTGTGTGTACAACATTGCCAGACAAGAAAACAACATCATTATGTAGGGAAGAATGTTCCCCAACTCAAGAGAAGAGAGAAAAAATGTTTTATGCTACTTCTTATCAAAGAAGAGTGTTACTTGGGGTTGCTACCTGGGGAAGAGGGTGTGGGGGGTGTGGGAGGGAGGTTTTTGTTGAGGTTTTTTTTTTGGCATGTATCTGGGGAGCTGGTACTGGAATGGTGGGTCAGATACACAGAGTGTAGATACATAGATTCTGTCTCTCCATTTTCCAAGATTGGGACTTGATGCTGAATAATGTGTCATGGTGCAATTAAGTGAAGGCAGATAAGAAGCAAACCATGCAAGATACTCAGCCACCTCTGCCAGGACAGAGATTAGACTATTCTGAATAAACCAAATGCATGCTGAGACGGTGACTTTCTACCAGGACCCACATGGGTTTCAGCTGCCTCCCCTTCCGTTAGCTCCTTCCATTTCTGCCTGAGCCTTGCAGGCTAAAGGTGCCTCTGGCCCTGGTACTCCAGGTAGGCTTTAACAGCCAAGCTAACTACCCCAATAAATGAAACATCTTATTTCATCAATTCTACCTTTGGTAATTGGTAGGATTAATCCTCTTGGTAATCTTCTCTCACTTCCACTTTCCGCCTCTTACCCCAACTAATTTCAATGACTTCAATTTTGTCACACCTGAAATACATTTGGCCGCATCTTTCTTGCAAGGTGCAGACTGAATTTACATTATAGTAATTTAATTTCTTGAAGGCTTTGACATAATTAGCCAGGCAAGCCAACTAAGCTGCAGATTGCTTTGTGCTGTACATTCAAAGAGCATTCAGAGCAGTTGGAATACTCTGGAAATAATTTCCCTGTAATTTTCAGCAATCTAATACAAATTCTTGGTGAGACGGCACATTAGTCACATATTACACAACATGTCTCTCTCGAATAACTTATAGCAAATTTTAGCTGAACTAAAAATAGTAGTCAGAGCCCTCATTAATTATAAGGATGTTGGATAGTAAATTGCTACAAAAAGCTTTCATGCCAGGAACTGCAGCTCCCATGTTTGTATTTGATGTCTGTATTATGAGACAAATAATGTTTCCTCTTCCAAAACCACACACCCTGGCCAGAATATCTGGCAAAACTCTCCTGAAGAAAATAGGAGATAGACCTTGGGGACACAAAGCTGCAGGGCTTGCCCCTGGTTTTGTGTCACTGGCTTTAGCAAGCTCATGTAGCTGGATGTGTGGGGTTGCTGGTGGCCTTTGCAAGAAAGATCTTGATAATGCTGTAGAGAGCATGACTCTGCAGAGAATCCATTGCTTTCAGGAGGTTATTTTCAGCATGTGGGACAAAGGTCATTATAATTGGCAGCACTGCAGTGAGGTTAAACCAGCAATCTTCAGGAGAATTTTGTTTGGAAATCTGTTTGCATCCAGTGGGAACACAGACAAGTGTTGAGAAAGATGATATTAGCTTACAGAAAAGTGACTGGTGTGAAAAAAGTTGTATGGGAACAACAATCTCATTCCTAGAGTTAAAGTTACACATCCAGAGCAGCCTAAACGGACCTAAGACAGACCTTGGCCCCCTTGTCTTCTCACAGGTTGGAAAACAAATCAAGTCAATAGTATCGAGCTGGTCTAGCTCCATCAAGCAGCTTGGCAGAGAGCTGGATGAGCGCCTCCTGCGCTTGTGTGAGGCCAAGGCTGGGGCCAGGCAGACGGGCAACATATCACAGTCCTGATGCCCTCCCTGAGGCTGGTGAGGCTTGCCCACCCTTCCACAGCAGTGAAACCTCCCGGGCAGATGGCAGCACAAATCCCTGGTCAAATACACGCAGGGTAAAGTCCAGGAACAGACAAGCACAAGGGGATCCTTTTTGTCCTGTAGAAACTCAGAATGAAATGGTGGTACTTGTTTCCCTCAGGATGTAATGAAGAGATGAATTCTACTGGTCTTGGGAGGGGTTAGAGAAATTCTATGCTGTTCCTTGTGCACCAGCCTTTTTGGTGGCAGGCCAGGGCATTTCTGGTGGGATAGCTCAGACACTGCCCTGCTCATTGACACCTTCTTGTTCATTCTGATGGCTCAGGTCAAGTAAATTGCACACAAAAATTCTGTGGCTCCTTGTTCTGCTTAATTCAGCTTCTTCCTATGTCTCATGACACAGGGGTTTTTGGGGATGAGTAGGGTTCCCCTGCAGCAGTAATATACCAAAAAACCCAAACTCTAACCTAGTATCATTACATACAATTACCTTGCTAAAATATTATAGTATAAGCTGGTATAATAAGGCACCCCACGTTTTATTGTGGTCGAGGGCCAGATCCCAAAAACTCTCACACTGCATTCTCATCTCAGATTTGATGGATTTCTCTCAATGTATTGGGGATTTTGTTTTTGTTTGGTTTTGTCACCTAAGTATAGTAGTTACAAAACGCAGAATTTATTTCCATTATTTCCTTCCTTTCCTTTTTTAATTTCCTTTGAGAAAGCCAGTAAAATCAAAACTCTTCCCAGGAAACCTATCTTTTTGTCTTGAACAACCAGAGGTCTCCTATATTAAAACAGGCTGAGCATTTGCAAAACAAGCCCTCAGACATTTTCTTCATTGAAAATAGTCAGAAGGCACAGCTCTGTCTCAACATGTGGTGCAGAAAAGACTGTAACACTCCAAAGCCCACATCACATAAACCTCTCAGGTAATTGACAATATCTGCTGGGACATCAGGGCAACAGGACACATTCATGGGACATCCAAAGCTGTCTCTTCAATTTTGAACTCTTCCATCCTTCAACTCTTTTAAATGCCAGGAGCCAGCCGAGAGTTGGGCACTATGAAGTTTTCCAGCAGCAAGAACAGCTGAACTCCTCCTGCTCCTTACCTGGGTGCAGGGAACATTCCCAGACTCACTCCAGCGGCGGCAACTGCGAGTAGAGGAGCTTCGAGGAGAATTCCTCAAAAACACTCACTCAAGGACCACTTTGGCTCCTGGGTCTCCTGCTGCATCCGCGGCTGGGGAGCATTGCAAAACCACTGCAGCATGAAGGTAAAGGATCTGGTGAAATCTGACAGATCTGGGCCTTGCAGATAGGCAGGGAGCAGTAGCCAGCAGGAGGGCTAGGTCCTGTCCTGCAGCATCACACTTTGTTAGGTGGGTACTACCAGCATTCAAAGCAGGGAGTATATGATGAAGGAGCTTCCAGGCTTTTTGAAAAACACATCCCAGAGGAAAATAAGTGCTCCTGAGGGCCAGCAAACAGGTGTGTGCTTTCTCTTTTCTGCAGCCTGGTACCAGGGTCCTGGATAGCACATGGGAAGCTACTTCCCTTTTTTGTTCTTCCAAGATTGACCAGGTTAGTCTCCTCATTCAATATGCTGAACAAAAGTTATTTGTGTAACAATTCTTGGGGCCAGCATTTACTCATCCCTAAGCTGTTTACCCTGACCTTACTGGATCTTCATCCCGACAGGCTGGTAACAATTGCAGATCATGTTGTCAGAACTTCTTCACAATTACAGCTATTTTCATGCTTTCTGCATTTTCTGTCACTGTCACAGGACTTAACTGCACTCTTTCCTGGTTCTGCCTTGGACACAAGATGCCTTAAATTTTTAAACATGGGAATCAAATAAGCTGTAATCTGAAAAAGTAATATAAAGGTTCCCCCTTGCACCAAGGGAAGATAGCTTAGTGATCCTTGGTGAAAATGTCCCTTCTGACATGGCCCTACCCATTTTTGTGCAGTAATGAGCCCTTTTTCTCCCTAGATGAGCAGAGCAGGGAGGGTACCAAAGAGACAAGTCACCAGAAGAATGTAGAGAAGTCCCCAAAGAGCTGTGGCCTGGAAATTAGGCAGAAGATATCTTGTAGCATTGTTTGTATGGCTGCTGGGTTTCCCTCCACTGCAGGGCTTGTGGAGGCTTTTCATTTTGCAAAAATCAGCATGGTGCATTTGGGGTAGTGGCCATATCATTTAGTAGTCCCTGAAATAAAAAAGCTCCATAGAGCCTATTTATGTTGACTCTTTGGCTAACAGAAATAATGAATTGTGATTCATTTATATCCTTGTCATAAGATGACCACTGCCTGTTCCCAGGCAGCAAGTTATAAAAGAGTCATTCAGCAATTTGTTGGCATTTAGCAGAACAAAGTAAGTCAGTTCCAAGTTGATGATGCTAAACTATCATTGAAATGAGATCAAAATCATTATGGGAGAGACATTGCCAAGTCATGTTGTTATGCTGAAGTGGCATCTCCAAAACAAACAAAGAGATCTCAAGCTTTTAAGCCCGAAATTGTGAGATGGAAAACGTACTCAGCTGCTAGGGACCCATAACTGAAGAGCTGCAGGCACCCAGCTTCAACAAGTCCCTGTGGGGGTAGCAACACCTTAACACTGACCCTAAGGCAGATATCTGAACTCCCTGGGTGGCTGGGAGGTGGTGGATTGAGTTTTGGACCCACTTTGTGCAAGTGCTTTCTGCCCACAGGCATCTTCCAGGCCAGCATGGAGGGATTTCTGGGCTGCACTTGGGAAGTACATCCCTCGCGATATGTTCAGTTTTAACCCCTAATTCTGCATTCTGGGTTCTGTCACTACTACTCATTACATGTACTTGTGGGCACCCAGGTCTGGGTGCTTGCCAAGGTTTCCTAATTGCATTGATTGAACGCTATTCCATGAATGCATGTTTTTAAAAAACTTCATTTGGTGAGTTTCGTATCTCTCCTTTATTGACTTTTTGTAAATTATCTCCTGGCAGGCAAAACAACACTTTGTAAGCCCATATTGCAGTTCATTCACACCACAGGTCACGTTATCCCAATGAGCCCCTGTGGGATATAGAAATCCACTGGAGTAGGATGCTGGGAAACTGTCCTTTATTCACTGTTAACTTCAGCCAGGGCGAGGCAGTTAGAGAGGCTGGAGACAAGCCTTGTGACGTGCAGAACATTCCCTGCTGCTTGCTGGAAGAAATCTGCACTTACTAGAAGGACTAAGGATTCCTGACTGATGGAAGAACATGACTCTGCTCTCTGCTGAACTTTTAGCAATGCAACTGGTCTGCTCTAAAGTCAAAAATAACTGTTTCAGAAGTGCTCTGAGACATACATTTCTTATTATCACCTTATGCTACATCAGGAACTGTGGACTAATGTTTTGCCTTACTTTGTCCTCTTCAATCCTGATTTCCCTGAGAAACTAAGGGACTTACGATGCCTGTTTCCATTTGCCCCATCTATCGTACTTTTACCTGTTAAAACTTTAAAGCTATTAATGTTTCTGCTTTTGCCACAACAAACAGCTTACTTCATGGGCTCATTAATGGAAACTAAATTAATTTTAGAGGATAATAATGATAGATAGAGTGTGTGTTATTTTTACGGAAGGAAAGATGTCAAATTCTAGGCTTACTGGTGGTGCTTACATCTGAGCTGAGCCTGGTCCATCCTCTGATTATTCTGGTGAG
>VYZR01116523.1:40235-76303 GCA_013400675.1 Oxylabes madagascariensis | reverse complement strand
CTCCCGAGTAAATCTGAGAAAAAACGCCTTTTTTTTTTTTTTTTTTTTTTTTCATAAATTCTCTGGGGTGTCCAGCTGCCAGTGGGGTTACTCCACGCAGGGAGCTCTGCACGCGCTGGGCTTGGCTGGGCTCCGCAGAGCACAGCACAGCCCCGCAGAGCCCAGCAGAGCCGAGCCAAGTGTGCTATCTCCCCCGATCCACTCCTTATCTCCGGGAGCAGCTGTAGCAAGCAGGGAGCTCCAGCAGAGAAGCTTCCCTCATCCACTTCCCCCTTCTGTCTGTTTGCCCTGGCAGAAAAGCAGCACTTTAGTAACCAACAGATGTCCACGTCCTTCTTCTTCCAAAGACCTCTTCATTTTCCGTGCCTTGATGCCTTGGTAGGTATTACCTGCTTCCCTTTCCTTAGTCATATTGGGGTTGGGGGGGGAGGAAACTTGGTGGGATATTCTCTGTGTAGCAACAGTAGAATCTATGGTGTACTTGCAGCTGATTTTAGTATTACAGGTTTGCAGGTAGTTCTTTTTTAACACAAAATGTGAAAATGGACAATGTTAAGAGCATGGAAGTCTGAGAGAACCAGGCCTTTCGGAACGAGGCTCTGAGACGTGCTGGTCTCGCCTCTCCAGCTGTGCTTTGCCCGGCTCACCAGGAGAAGGCAGCAATCTCTGCACAGCATGTGGGAGTCCTTGCAAGCCTTTGTGGTGAGACTTCAGCCAGTTTTGCTAAGTCCTACCTCCCAAAGGCAGTTTTGGTCCAGAGACCCACCCAGATCCCAGACTCCCCAGACTTTATCTTCTGGCTTTTGGTAATGTTTGTTTTTGCCTCTTTCTAGTGGTGCGTGTGTTTATTGAGCCACATGAACAGCCATAGCCTGAATATTAAAGCTGTCCACAGAGGCCAAGAGCACGGATGCTGTTCCAGACTCTGCTGTTCCCACCTGACGCCCCTGTGTGAGCGGGCAGCCCTGCCGCTTGGCTGCTGCGCAGAGTGGTGCCGGCTCAGTTGCTAACACAAAGCTGGCAAACTCCAAATGTCAGCCTCTTCCCCTCCACATGGCTGATCCCCTTCCAAGAGCACGGATCGCGAGTGCTACAGTGCAAATCCATTAGTCAGACTGCATTGGGTAATCCTTCCTATTTGTGCTCTGGCATTTTCGTACCTCAAACCTCCTCTTCATAAATCTCTGGGATGAGGCTGTGGGGAGAAACCCCCTTGTTTCCTTGTTCCCTGTCGAGTCCCCCCAGTTCATCGGCTCAGTAGCTGGGTAGGGTTGTGTCAGAGCATTCAGCTCCTTCCTCCCACATACTCACAGTAATTAATCACTGAGGGCTCAATGAGGGAGCTTTGTTCCGATACGGTCTTTTTCCCAGACAAACTGAAGTAATTTGTATCAAGGGCAACTCATGAGAGGTTTTTCACAGGTCTCCACACATACATGGTTGTGTGAAGTGGAAAATCCATGGCTGCAAGATAGCAGGCTGCTACTGCAAAGGAGTTTTGCTTTCAGCTCTACCTATGTATCTGGAGTTATTTCATGGCCTTCAAGACCTCCATTTTAGAGAGTCAGCTGGCTAACTAAGGACAGCATTTTGCTTAATAAGTGTCAAAAGTCAGAGGTGAAATGGAGTTATCACTTTTCCAGTGTCTGAGAATCTAACCCTCATTCTTTGAATACATTTATATGCCATGTGATTGCAGGCGCAGGACCGATAGGCCTGGAGCCCAAAGCATGACCAAATAGTAAAGGAGTTAGGAATCCACATTTCTCAGCCAGACATGAAAAGCTGGAGCCTTTCAATCTGCACAGAAAAATAAATGATAAAAAAAATTCATCAATTAGGCGGAACAAAGGCATGAATTCAAAAGCCTTGTTGAATTCATATTATTCCTTTTATCCAAGTAAGTACAAATGGAGATCTCAAAATGTAGGTCTCTAACCACCCAGGAGGAAATACCCATTTCCAAGTTTGGAAGATCTGTTCTCATGTGGGCAAACTTGTGATTCCTTTGAAGATTTTCCTAGAGGATAAGTGTAGTCATTCCAGCATCCCTAATACAATAATTGTGTAGATAATGCTAAAATTTCTAGGTTGTATGATTTTAAGACATCTGTTTTATAAAAGCAGATGGTTTCCTTCCATGGTAGGGCATAGGCTGTGACTTTACTAACCTGACTCTTGCACATCCCACACTGCTGGTGTCAGACTGTTCAGCCCACTGAGTGATCCCATGGGCTAAATGACTTTACAGCAGTGATAAGATGTCAGTTTTTCAGTGCTGGGCATCCATGAATGACATAGTGAAGAAACAATGTACCCTCATTTTTATCACGAGATGCCTGAATATCTAAAAATTATCTTGAGTAAATAAGAAGTGTTCACCTTTTTATTTTTTTTTTGTTAGCTTCTGCATTTATTCAATGTTAATAGCTTAACAAATAGTTAATTAGTAGAAGTCTGAAACAGTACATTTTTTAACATAATATTGATGGAAAGGCAATTTTAAATTCACTTATGCTGGCAATCACAGGAAAATATGACAATATTTAGTTTTTTCTAACTTGGAATCAGTGAAATGAGCTGCAAATCTTTAGGCAGACTAATGAGATCAAATCTTGGATCTGCAGTAGAATCACATTTGTTGATATTTGGACAGACCAAAGTTTCTTCAAAGCATGCTGAAAATGGTTTTGCATAAAGGCTCTTAAAAATGTCATAACTCACAAACAGAATTAGCCAGGCCCTCTAGAAAAATTATTTCAGTGAATTCTTTGCCTGGACATAATCATCCTCCTCCTCCTCTTCCAGCAGTATTTTTAAAGTGAACAACCACAAATTTCTTGGGTTTTCATCTCCAGAGATTTGAAAAAGAAGTTCACAGAAATAAGTGCTTTTTTTCTCCTCTTAATTTTGTACATTACTGTGAATTCAAATATAATAAATTGTGATCGAAATGGGCTCATCAGGCAGAGAATCTGTCACTTCTGTTCCCTAGATTAGGAACCACTGCCTATTTCTCCTGAAAGGGTCACTAGTGTGAACTTCTCAGGCAGTGGAAAGTCTTGTGGGCAGACTCATTGTGCTGGCCACAAAGCAAATTGTAAAGAGCTAAGAAGGCTTTTCCCAAGGCTAGCTATCAGCACATAGTACATGGAATAACAAAAATTATGGGACAATCAAAAACTAAACCGGAACATTTTAAATGTGATTTAAAAAAAATTTTTAAGAATATATGTCAAATAAGAAATCTAATAAATTTTGCAATGCAAAACTCCCATTTAGAGAGCTGCCTTCCAGTGATACATTTCTTCAAATCAATGTAGATGCAGAGAGGCTGTTGTACCATTTCCCCTTTATATTCTTTGAAAACCTTTGGTTTGGATGAACCATGTGTAGAATTTCAGAAATCATGTAGCAAGAGAATGATAGGCTATGCGATATGTAACATCATCATATGCAATCAGCACCATGATAATGGCCTTTTATACTGCTGAAATAGCATCCCTGCTTTGTGTTTACCGAGCAGGTATGAAAAGCAAGCCTTAGAAATGCGGTGCAGCATATCCCATTGGTAAGGTAAACCCCCACAAATGATAGGGAGAGAAAAACTGCACTTTTCCACATCTGTCTACCAACATCTCAGGGCAGCAGCTGAGATAAAGCAAGCAGGAGAAAACCGCATCCATCGTACCAGGGTGTGCTTTGCAGATCTGGATGAGAGACTTCCTTCGTGTTTCATCCTGCAGATGCACAGCCAGTCTGAGTGCTCAGCTGGAAGGGGAAAAGCTCTCTGTTGCAAGCAGATCCCTTGAAATGACCCCCACATTGTCCATGCTTGGGAGCTCTCTGCAAAGGTCTTACCCCACAAATGCTGTTTTCCCCTAAAACATACATGCTTACTTCCTCCTACTTGCAAAAGGTGCTGAGAAACATGCTCAGGCATCAACATCAGTTTGACTTTTTGGGGAATTGATGAATTCACTGCTTTGGTGCAATTGCTAAATACAATTTTCTTTGTACCGTTTACAAGTCTTGCCCCTATGTGACTCTGGTCTGGTGTGAGACTCATCAGGCTCAGAATAGAAATATAAGGTGGTGGTAGCATTGTTGGTGATGAAAAAACTCCTGTGCACTTTGAAGGTGGCAAATGAGTTACTTTTATTTTCGTTAGCAACATTTGTCAGGGCAATCATTATTTGCGATTGCCGACAGCATTGTCTGAAGCCAGTCCTTTGGGGCCTGGTCCGGGTCTTCTACTTTGCAATGTCTGGCAAGACCTAATCACTGGTGCAACAGTTTTTAGACACCCCAGATTTCCCCATTAAATGGTGATAAATTTCTACTTTTCAGGGCAGGCAGTGCTCAAGCACCTAGAAAACAGGCTGATACCCTCTGCATGTGCAGTGATTTGCATGTCCACAAGAGCCCCAGGCAGCACTGCACCTGTGCTACTCCAGCCTGAGCGACAGCGCTGCTTGAAGAGGTGTGACTTTTGATTTAGCTGCCCGGACAGAAATGGTAAGTTACTCACTGAAACTGCTCCTACTCAGATTCCTCTCCAAGTTGTTATCTGGACTGCTGGCTGCAAACACCAGCACACAAAGCATGGCTTGGTGATCATCCTCCTTCTCCCAAGCTCATCAACTTATTCCCTGTAAAATTTTGGTCACGTCTAAGGCTGTTTTAACATTTTAACTGTTTGAACATTTTTCACTCCTTCATGGAAATCAGGGAAATGTCATATGCCAGCTATACTCAGAGGTGACCTCTCCTTCTACGGAACTTCCCTGGCATGGCAAGGTCTGGGCAGCAGAAAGAGCCCACAGCCATGGGAGGCAGCAAAATGCCCCAAAACTGGCTCTGAGGCCATTTCCTACTAAACTGAAAGCTCCTCTTGCTGCTTCACAGCATGGCTCTCCAGGTGCAAACAACCTGGCACTTTAAAGCAAGTTGGCAAAAAGTGAGGTCTGATGCAAGCATGACATATGACTGCTTCTCCATGTGGTGTGCCAGAACAGTCAGGTGGGAATTTAGACTTAAACTCAGCTTTCACTCAGTTTTCAGTGACTTATGGTGATTTTAATGACAGTTTGTTTGATTTGAACTTATGGTTTTCCTGGGTTTTCCTTTTGAGAATCATGAGAATTGCTCTTTTGAGGAGGACAGAATGTGTGTCATAAATGGCACTCGAGGATGGAACATGGCAGCCACTTCTCCTCCCTCCTGCATCAGCTTCCCTCTGTGGCCTCAATGATGGCAACTTAATGCTTGTTAAAATATTATTTCCTGGATCATTCCAAATGTTGTTTCCCAGGGGAAGAAATATAAAATAAATAGAAAATGCTTCTTTAAAAAAACAAACAACATATTCAGGCAAACAAACACTAAAATCTGCTACATTCGATTATGCAGACAATGGAAAAGGGAACTGATACAAAAGTTTAGACTTAATTTTAAGCAATCCTGTAGAAGGGCTGTAAGGTATAAAACAACAGAGTATCTCACACTGTAAGTCCAGATCCAAGTGGAATTATTTGCAAAGGGTATGAAATGCCTCTGCAGATAGAATGAGGTTTTTTTCACTGCAGAATCAGGGCAATAGTCCTCCATCATTAAGTTTTTATAAATTCTCACAAACAATTTCACTGTGAGTACAACACAACCTTGAGAGCAGTCCTGGAAGGAATCTGAATGTTCAGTTCTCAAAACAAGATTTCAACATGCGTCACTTCCCTCCTTGGATTATTTTGGCCAAGGGTGACAGGATCAACCAGAATTCCAGGTTACAGTTCATTAGTCCATGACAGCTAGATTATCACTGTCTGCAAGTGGGGCAGTTTTGGCCATACACATTAGGATCTTTTAAACATTTCCAAGGGTACTTATCTTGATGCAGTTTTTTGTGCCTCTGAACAGGAATAGAAGCAATTAGACCTGAGCTGTAGGTGTAATCAACTAGTTTAGAAACTGAAAATTTATAAATGATAAATTCTGCCTCCAGTGCAAAATTTCAGATGTGCAAAAGAAGATTCTTACAAGTCAGGCCTCAGAAATACACTTTCAGACAGAGCTGGGTTATTTCATACAATTTGGCTTGGGTTTGTGCCAGGCTGGGGAATCAGAAAAAAAAAGTGCTTTAAAATCTTCCTGAGTTAGTGAAACAAATTATGAAGAGCATGGGTGACTAGTCACTGGGAATGCTTTACTCTAAGAAATGGTGAGTACTCCATTGGTGTCATCAGATCAAGGCTGGACATCTTTCAGGAAGGTTTTGTGTCAGATGAGAAGCTATTGAGCTCAGCTTGTGATTATTTCTACATCTGAATTTGGAATGGTTGACAAGAAACCTGAAAAAGTGATGACAAAATGTGAAAGCAGGTTGGTGGGGTTCCTGTCTTCATCTCTCAGTGTAATAGAATGATTCTGGGCCCAAGAATGAATTGAGTGTTGCCTGAAGTGTGGCTGAGTCAGTACAGCTCTCCACTTGCTCTCAGCGCTGCATTAACTCAGTAGTGCTGACAGCAGTAAAAAACTCATTTATTGATTGTCAATGAAGTATCATTTGAAAATTCAGCCTTCAAACGGAACAGTTAAAAGATGATTTTACATCATCAGTCTGGCTATCACCATGTGTAGCCGCACTGAGCTGATCCAATTGTCTCTTCTGTTGTTGTTAAAGATGTTTTATTTTTAGGAAAACTGTTCCCACCTTAGAAGAATTAAATAGCATCCTGGAAAAGAAAATGTTGACTCAGATAAGGAAAAGACTGCTGGGATCATCTCAGAAAGTAAATTCTGTTATTTATTTAACTCTTTCACCCACATTCTCAGGGGAAATGTGTAAAGATGAGAAACAAAAATATGAAAAATACACAGAAAATGACAAAAAAGTGAAAAGAGAAACAGAAGTGATTTGTATAATTGAAGAATACCTTGAAATGTAGGAAGAAACTATTTTTTACCCCCCATTATCCCCAGGCATTACTCTGCAAAAACAATACAAAAACATTTCAGCCTGTTCTAGCAATGACTTTGTATGGCTGACCCCCACACTGAAAGCCAAAGCAGTGTCTGGGGCTCAGATAAGAGACGAGAAGTCCTATTTTCAAGGCAGTCTTTTGCAAAGGATGAATTCTACTGTTCAAATAGATTCATGTGTCCCTATCTAAGATGAGACAGACACTGTGCCATCTCAGCAGCAGTGTTATGTCTGAAGATGCTCTTTCCTAGTTTTGGGTGCATATCACCCTGGTGCATATCACCAGGTTTGTTGTGGGGCCCTCTGAGCTAGGTACAATGAAAACTATACCAATAAGGCAAAGCTTTGCTTGCAGGGTTTTAATGGCCTTTACATTTACAGTTTTAAATATGCAGACAGCATGGAAGAATGGCATTTGCTCTTAGTGTCATTTTCTGTAACAGCAGGGCAAGTCAGTATTCAATGACAGAATAAAAAGCTGCAGTTAGACAATAGGCAACAACATGGACTTTGTTTTAGTTGGTATAACTCCAAAATTGTATTCCAGAAGTTTCTGAATTCTTCCAGTCTTAGTGGTTCATGCTGACAAATGTGCTTGGCACGCGGTTAAGAGATGTGATTTAGAGTCACACCTCTGTCACCAGGTCTCCGAGCACATCAGCTCTCAAAGGTGGACTAATTTCTTCTTTTCCCTGATGCAGACAGGCTATAAGAGCAAGATAGAACACTGAAAGAAGTGAAAGAAGTAGCCCAGACCTTTGTGGTCAAAGGTGCAGAAGCTGCATGGGCTGTCTGACTTCAGGCAGAGGAACTCACCACATGCACCAGAAGCATTCGGAGCAATACACAACTATCACAATAGGCCAGGTTTCCAGGGTGTGTGAAACGTATGCCTGCTTCAGGGGAGATTTCCTGAATCTGGTGATTCTAAGGAGGTCTCAGCCTAGTCCTTCTTCACTGCTTTGTAGCACACTGTGAAAGCCCACAGGACTGCCCGTGCTTCTTAAATTGTGTGTTTTGTCCATGGTCTTTGCAAATTCTGCTATCACCCCTGCCCAGAAGAGCATTACCAGTTAGGTGATTGCCTAAAGCCAACAGCAGGGTTTGTTGTGTCTTCCACTTATTGCCACAGATGATTCTACACACTCAAGGGGGCATTTGTGGATGAACTGGATTTGCACAGACTATGTTAATTCATGGGGATTTGGGGAGTTTGTATGTCTGAATGGAGTCAGAGAGCTCAAAATCTGGGGTCCAGTCATCATTTCATGGATGGAAAATACATTTTAGATTTCAAGTGCAATTTAATACTCTAATGTAGCTTTCAGAACCATGTTAACATAAAGCCCATATGTATGTACTGGGAAGGTAACCTTCTTTACACAGCATTTATGACTGCATCTATATTTTAAAGCATGAAGGGAAATGATTGACTTTCTCTGGTTCTCATTCCCATCGTTGGACATGAGTGTGGAGATCCCAGCGCATTCCAAGGATGTTGCATGAGATCCTAACAAACTCAATGGATGTCACATGAGAGCTACACAATGGAACCACCTCACAGGGTTGCACAAAACAAGGCCAGGGTGCTTGATCTTAGTCCTCTCCTGAACTTATTTTTCTCTTTTATTAATGTTTCTCCTCCCACAGCTTTGCTCTTTTTGCTTTCTGAACTCTTACAGATACTTAAACATTGCCTTTGGTACTGAAACTGGGCCCTGATATTATGTGAAAAAGAAGGGGAACTCTCTGAAGGAATAACCTAATTGCAGCGCCAGATAAATTAGAAATGTTCTCTGCTATCACTCAGCAAAGCCCTGTGCAGACAGCAAATTTTCACAGCTATTAAAAAAAAAATGTGCTATTCAGTGCAACCTTGCCATCTGGCTCCTAGTGCTGGATTCCACTACAGTGTGCTTCTTGAGATTACACTCATCTGCCAGCCTCCCCCTCGCCTCCCAAAGCACTTAGGAAAACTCTTCTGGGAATAGAAAGTGAATTATTTTATTCCAATCACCATGCAGCTAACTATACATGGTAATTAAACAAGGAGACATTCTCCTTCTGCCATTGGAGGCAAAGGTTTTCTTGTTAGTCATAAATAATGAGTGCTCATTGGGAAAATGAAGCTGAATAAATTGGGAAAATTTACTGAATAAACTGATATATGTTGTCATGCTGATGGCCAGGCAAAGATAATCAAGTATGAAAACAGAAAACAAGGCTTCTTATGCCATCTTTAGTTGCTCCATGCAGTTGCTCCAAACGATCCCAAGCATCTTTAAGCACAGGAGAGAGAGGTAACATTTACCTCTGATTTAAACAGCCATGAAGCCAGCCCATTGCACTGGGAATGATTGTGGTTTGCTGGGAGACCTCACCTCCTACAGACAAGGGAGTAGCTTTAATAATCCCAATGGCCTCAGCAAACTTCAGTATAGAAGTTTGCAGGATGTAGCCCTAAGAACTGGCAAGGTGTGGAGGTTTCCTGTGCAATTCCCGTGGTGTGTCTGGGAAATTCCAGCATTCAGGCAGGGGAAAGTGCTCTTCCTTGTACCAAGCACCGCTGACTTCAGCTGTGGGAGACCTGCAGAATGCAAACCTCTCTGGGGCACCCACTCACTTGGCAGCTGCCCGCTCCTGTCTGCAGTCCCAGATGACTCATGCTCTCCTCACGCCCTCTCTGCTGCCTCCTCGATACGCCCTCCAGGCTCCAGACAGTTTGCTGAGCTAGAAATTCCCAACAACACACCACGGTTCATGCAGTTCTGACCCCAAAACTGAAATTCCCACATGGCTCAAGCTCCTTTTTTTTTTTTTTTTTTTTTTTTTTTTTTTTTTTTTTTTTCCCTTTCCCCCCTNNTTTTTTTTTTTTTTTTTTTTTTTTTTTTTCCCTATGCACCCAGTCTTTTTTTAGCATGCATTTAAAAAGCTTTGATAATTTTCATTCACCTGCAGCTCCTGTCTCAATGTCAGGACTGTCAGCTGCAAATGACAAAAACCATCATAATACACATGCTCCTAGCTCTGTTCCACTCTATAGTCATGATGCTTACTTGAAGAATATAATGAACTTTTAATTTAGTGTTTTGGAGCCTTAGAATAAACCAAAGCTATGCTTCTAGGACCTTAAAAACTCAAACAAGCCCCAAACCAAAGAAACCAAAGATTCTGAAGAATTCCCAGTACTCCTGGATCTTAGCATTTGGTTAACCATTCAGTTAACAGGAAATTGGAAATTTCTCCTTAGTTCAGCTGCTTCCCATTCAAGCTTAAAACTACATCATAATTTGGGATCCCAACTTGAATCTAAAATTTGATGACTCCCCATAGCTTTCTTGGTGGCCTTCCAAAGTTTTCTGGACCTAAAATTTCTTATGTATAGCTCCTAATGGAGGAATTCCTCACTGAATCCTAAATTCTTGCTCGGGTTCTCAGTCGTCTCCAGTTTTTGCTCCCGAGACTGAATTTATCTTATTTCACAAATAGAGGTCTCTACTGGCTCCTGCTCATTGGTTGATTTTCCTCAATAGCTGACACTCCCCCATGGTTTTGTACTCTGCTTCCCAATCTGCCAAGTGATATATAACATGTTATTAATAACTCCATAAATGTGTTTTGATAGACCAGTTCATTGAATATCTTTGGTCTTGCTGATGTCACAGGTCTGTTGGTTTGTCTGACAAACAATCTTCCACTTGCCAAGACTTCAAAGTTTAATGATTAAAAACAGATTGGGAGAACTATATATCCATCAATTATTTTTGAACTCCTCCTTTTCTGAAGGATACAAAATTTTATGAATTTACACCACTGTAATTTTGGTCTCTGGCAAAATTAACTGCCCTAGTGCGTCCATCTTGTTAGCTTGGTGTGTTTCTAAGCTCATTTTCAACATCAGACTCAATCACCCTTAGCATTCTGAATCTTCAAGATTATGCTAAGAAACCACCAACTTTCAAAATCTGCAAAAGAGAAAGCCCAAGTCTTCTTGATGTATTAGGGCTGGAATTCCCCCCTTTTCAAACAATATAGCTCCACCAGGCTTTACAGCTTTGTCCTCCAGCCCATGGCCTGACCTCAACCACTACCAGGTCCAGCAAAATGCAGTGACATGGAGCAGACTCAGGCTACAGGCAGCAACAAGGATGAAAAGCAAGGGGTGTGACAAGCTCTGGCTCCTGCTGAAGTCAACCCTCACCACTTGCACAGCTGACACTTTCCAGTGTCCCTCAGCTAGCTGTCAGCGTTGCTCCTTCCATGATACCCCTGCCTACATGACAGTGTTGGAGTAGAGCAGGAGCTAAGAGCAGAGACTAGACTGCTGATAGTCCAAACTCGGCCGTAGTCTAGTGCCCTATGATTTACTCACACACTAGTGTTGCCTATTAATAATATGCTTTTTCCAAGACACAGAAAATGAATTACTCATAGATAAGACACTGAAAATAAAGTCTTGTCAGCACTGTATATTTAGAAAGTGACTGTGGGACAAATCCAGGTCAGTCCTCCATTCACTATAGAGCTAACACCTGAAAGGATTTGCTTGCTGCAGGGGACAGCAGGAGTACTCATCACCTCTCCCTCTTGCCATACACCGGCTATCTGCATCCATGGCTGCACCTTCATATAAATTTCCACAACATGGAGAACAAACCAGAGAGGTGAGACACCAACACTTTCGATGTTCTCCTTCTGACCGTGGACAGTGACTTTCCTGCAGAAGTTGCAGAAGTTTCAGAAGTTTACTGATGCTTTCCTGGACTTCTGCTCACCTCTCTTCCTTCCTCCATTGCTCTCATGTTCCTTCTCTCCTCCTCCAGGAGGACAGAGAGGGAAACACGACTTCTGTATCTTCAGCACCAGACATCTACTGAACTTATTTTCCCCAAAGCTTCTGTATGGGTTGAATTTCAAAAGCAGCATCTAAGGGGTTGTTTTGTCTTCTCAGAGGACTCTAGAATTTCTATCACAACCCTTGTCAGGGATCACAAGTCTGTTTTTATCTCAAGGTGGAGAATCTTTCAAATTCACCTCTTCTTTACTAACTTTTGAATCATGCCAAGCTGCATCCAGTATTAAACTGAATTTCTGAAGAGTCTCAGATATGTGTAAAGTCTATGCATCAAGGCAAAGGGTATGTGAGCAAATGTAGTGCCGATACTGGTAGATCTTCTGGGTTGATGGTGCATTGAGATTGTGGTGGAGATGTGAAAATATCAACCGGCCCTCTAGATTGCAAATGGGGACAAATTTCAAGTCAATATAGTAAAGTATTAATGATATTGAACAAGGTGTTTGTAAGACTTCAATGAAAAGTCCTTTTTAAGCATTTTGCCTCTCCTGGGCAAGAAAGATGAACTCAAAATAAAGAAAGGCAAAGACAGGCAAAGAGGGCAATAAGGGAATAAAGAGCACTTCTTCTGAGAGAAGACTTAAAAGCCTACTTAGGTGAGCAGGAGAACTCTGAGAAGAGGAACATTTATACTTAAAAGCAGAAGGTAAGTACCATTAAAGGGGAACATCTATTTAGAGTAATGCTACTCCCTTTGACAGTAGGACCAGGAGTATCTCAGACTAGGCCAACATGATAAGATCAACTTCAGAGTAATTTTTAAGTCCAGATGTGCTGAGAGCTTAAACCTCAGCTGAACCTCCAGGTACGAAGTGTGTCCTGCTTCTCCTCACTTCCCAGCCTGCCCATCCATCTCTGTGTGTGGTAGATTTTGCCCACCAGCAGCAATCAACAGCTCTCTGCTCCTGACTTCTGGCCCTTCAGCATCCCATTTCTTTCCTTTAGCGTGAGTGATGGTGACTGATCATGACCTCCACTAAGTCTTTATATCCTGAATAAACATATGTCTTCCAGACTAGCCAGTGCAGCCTGCTGTCTTGTGGCACTGGGGACAACTGATCACTCTGCTGCTTCAGCCCCAGGTGTAAATCCTGCTGACACATCACCTGTTGCAAAAACTAATGTTAAAAGGCTTTTTTTTCAAACATCCCTTCAAAAACAGTGAAGGTAGATGGTGTTCTGCTCAACAGACAGCTTTACATCCATCCCATTGCATAGTTTCTCTTCATACATGACAAGAGATTGACAGTGTTTTGACATTATGGATTGTTATTGTGACAACACCTAAAAATGACAGCTTGGTTTGTATCCCAGACAATTTACAAACATTAATTGCAGGATCATGCCAGAATCATGTTCTGTATTTACCAGAAAATGTGAGGAATCCTTCTAAGATCAACATGCTGTGAGTAACAGATTCCTTCAGAAACAACCACAGAATGTAATAAGAGGAGTGTTTCTGACAGAAATGCAATCCCTGGCAATTGTGTCCATAGAAAGAAATGAAGCGAGGCTGGAAAACTGTCTATTTATGAGCAAAGTGTCTTTCCAGTGACAGTGGGAGCACTGCAACTTAAAAATAAAAACTACATACAGAAACACCTTACTGGAATGTATTTTAATTTAACTTCAACTAAACTGGGAATTCATTCCTGCTGCTTCTTTGATGTGGCAATAGGCAAGTAAAAGAATGTTCACAGTTTATGCATTTATCTCTGGGAGAGGCAACCCTGAATTCCTTGTGAAAACAGTCTATTTTTGCAGTGGGAAATCCTTTTTCACTAAATTTTCTTTGCCTGGATTTTCTGTCCATGTCATGCTCAGAAAGATCTAACACTCATATAAATTAGAGGGACTTTCACCTACCCATGGCCAGTTATATGTATGCATATGCAATGCCACCTCCAGATGTTGAGCCTGGGTGCTTTGGAAAGAAAGGAGATGCAAGCCTAGTGCTTGTGAGCTGACAGGGAAAGGACGGCCAGGGCAATCCCAAGAAGTAAACAATTCTAGGCACACAGACTCGTCCTAAGCAGACATGATCTGCTTCTGTGACAGAATTATTATTGGAGTCCATACTTGAGAAGTTAAGACCTTGAGCTGAAAAAGTATTGAGACACCCGCATGCCTCTTCAGTACCATGGGCAATACCTTGGCACCTCAACAGACTGCTGCATCCAAGCTGTTGTCAAACCCTACAGGTCTCTGGATCCTTTAGATGCCTTGATGTCCCTTATGTCCCTCATCTGGCTCCATTTCAGGTGACACAAGAGCACCTTCATGCAAAAGCCATCCTAGAAGAAGCTCTAAGAAATTGATGGTGATTTCTGTATCCTCAGCCAGTGTATCCAGTCACATTAGCCATCTTCCTCCTTTCATTTCTGCTTCACAGGGTGGAAAAGAGAGATGTCCTATGTGAACAGCTGACCAGGCTTAGAATACAGAGGATTTTGGCCTTGGAAATTCAAGATGGGGGAGGAATCATCTCTGACTAAGTAAGCCACATCATACACTCCCATCCCGCCTTTTGCTTCCCGCTCTTTGCTTAGGCAAACACTCGAGTCTGTTCCAAAAACTCTTTATTGCATGTGTGTGTGTCTCCTTTTTCTACACAGGGACACCAAGCACTGATTCATGACTCAAGTGTAAACAGGACAGACACTGTAGTGTCCCTGCATTTGCACCAGTTTTCCTTGTTTTCATGTCATCCAAGGCACATACCTTATTTTTCACACCTGATGACTTTAAATAGTAGTGATCAACTTTTCCATATCCAGTGGCAGGGATTTTCCATGATTACCTGTCCAGAGCTCCACCCCACAATCAGTGCAATAGCCTGTCTGTATATTTGTACATGCAACGTCTTTTGGAAACATTGACCTTACCAAGAGCACATGGCTCTGAGGAAAAGGTGGCATGAACGAGCTGCTCCTCTCTTTCCCAAAATTTTCTGGGGGGCTGAGTGAAGAGCCAGCATGTGTGAACAGTCTGTGTTCACTCAGAAAGCCTTTATTACCATGTCCATGTATGACTGATACCTGGAAATATGATGTGGTCCCTTCACAGCAGTGACCCAAACGTCCTGCCTTACAGTAGCCCACCCGAATCCTTAGGCAGCAGGCACAAGAACTAGTTTTAGCACTTGGTCTCAGCTGTCAGCACTACTTCAAATTACCCAGATTACTTCAGATTCTGACTTAGGCAGGCCTTGGACTCCTGTCCTGAGACAGAAAATAAGGTCATTTCAGATTTTACAACACAGAATCGATTTTAACCTGCATTCTGAGAGAGGCAAGGACACACTTCGCTCAGTGTCTTCCTTTTCCATGTAAACCCCTCCCTCCATCTCAGCTGCTCCAATACTCTTCGTCTGAAAATTCTTACAGAGTAAGGGATTTTCAGGTTTCTGCTCAGTGACCTCCAGCTGCTCCCTGGTGTTTTGCTGAGAGGTCGGTGGTTTTAGGGTACTAATTAGTCCTCCTAAACGGGAGCTCCGTGCCGTGCTTCAGCAGGGGAGCACTCAGGCTGTGGGGGACAGAGTGACAGGGGATGGCAGTTACAAACCTGTAGTTTCATCAAAGGTAGAACAGAACAAAAAAACCCAAACCCAAACAGCAGGATAAAAAAACCTAGCGTTCCCTCTTCAAGTTCCTGCTGTCACCAATAAATTATTAACCCCGGTGATTAAATTAACATCTAAAAGAGTGCACTAAAGCAGTAAAGACGGGCTCGTCGCTGGCGTTTCCTCATTGCGCATCCCCTCCTCGCCGCGGGTTTCCTCATTGCGCATCCCGTCCGTGCCAGCCCCGCGCCGGGGCTGCGGCTGCTCCGAGCGCCCTCGTGTGCCCGCCGAGCCCCGCCGCGCCCCGCGCCCCCAGCCCCGGCCCTTTCGGGGCCCTCCCGACAGGCCCGTCCCAGTCAGGGCTCCCGCTGGGCAGAATTGGCATTAAAGTCCTTTACCCTGCCCGAAAGGGCATTAGCAGCTCTCCCGCCCGCCCCATCTCGGTTGATTTGTGTCTGGGAAAGGAAAATAGAATTAATAAAGGATAAAGGCAAAATAAAGCGGTAATAAAGCCAGCCCTCCTTTCAGGGTGAAGGAAGAAACCCAAGAGCATCTCTCTCTGCTTGCAAACTCCTCTCCTGGTGTCGTAAAGCTGGGCTTAAACAATTCTAGTTAGAATAAAATTCAGTTTCACTCACACCTCCACCCTAGTCTTCTCAGTGCCAGTGGATTTATTTGCAAAATAAGAATGCAGGCTGTGATTATTTTTCTTAGGTTTGTTTGAATTTTTTCATCTTGAAGAAGGTTTCTCCCATTGATCATAGACTGCCAACACACCTATCCAGCAGAAAAAGGTATGAATTTTTGTTCTTATTAGCAGCTTTTGTATTAAAATCACAGCAAGGCAAACACAAATCCCAGATATGAAATATAAATAACAAACAATGCCCAGATTGGAAACTTTCTAGAGATTACATTAGACCCTGGCAGGGCCCCTGACTCTGTCAAAGAAGTGTTATCTTGAGATTGTCAATGCACACTTCAGGGTAAGAGTGACTTTGTCCCCAGAGACCCAAGGGAACATAACAAGTGACATCAGTCATATTTTGGAGACTGCAGAGCCTAATGTCACTAAATGTCAACTAAATCTCTGTACATGGCTCTCTTCAAAGAGTCATTCCTGAAGTGCTGAAAGGTGAGAGGGGCTAACTAAGCCAATTAAAGAAACATTTACTAAGTACGGGAAGGACACGATGATGTACAGACCAGGTACATACCTATTTTGTTTCCCTTCAGTTTCCATCAAGACCAAAGTGGGTGGGAAAAAATGCCCCTTTACCAGAGTTAGGACACTAGCTGACGAAAGGCAGGAGGCTTATGCCAAAGCAGTGGCCATTTCTTTTTCCCCTAATGTTGATGTTCTGTCTATTCCACCTCAGCATTCCTCATGAGCCAGAGACAACACACCAGTCTGCCCTAACACAAAAATAAAGCACTAGACAGGCTTCTTTGGGAAAAGCAATGTTATATGTGAAAGAGGAATTGCAACTGGAATTTACTGGAATGCTAGCAGTCATGTCATCAGGTCACATCCTGATCCTACTCGCTTAATTGTAAATAAAGAGCAGTCCTGGGGATACGCCAGCTATGGCAACTCCTAATTAGGCCCTTTATTCGTAAATCTGATCTCTTCAGAAATAATTAAGTACAGTGACATTTTATGATATTGAAAACAAACTTTTGTATTTTCTTGGTGAAACCAGTGTTTTTCCTTTTGCAGAAACTGACTCATGTAAAAAGTATCCACAAAGGAACCATGCGAATATACTCAGGGATACAAATAGATTGGGCTTTGTCAATTGGTCCCCTGCAACTTTACAGACAGGACAAAATTCTGCTTTAGAGCAAAGCAATTGCATAGTTTTGAGCACCATGGAGGCAGGGTTGCTCTTGCAGGTCTAGCTGAAGTAGTTAATGAATCAAGCCCTTATCCTCTTCCCCTGCGCTGGGGGTTACCATTTCCACATCAGGATCTGGTTGGGCAAAGGGACAGCACGCCTGGAAAAACCTCGGCTCAATTAAACTAAAGTGACTTTGCTGACTTGGCACTGAAGCTGATTAGCACCAAGTCTGTTCAGCTGAGGACATGGCAACCCCCCACCCAAAGGCACTGGCAAAAAGGAGATAGGCAGTAATAGCTAAGTTTAGGAAAGCCCCTTTTTTAAAAAGTCATGAATCTGAGCTTCAAGGGAAGAATTTGCACACGGCATCCTTATCTGGGATCTGAGTTCAAGGCTGTTTTATCTCGGGTGTTGGTTCAGTTGGGTGTGGAGATAAGTCCAAGCTGTGAAGTTTGAATCTGGACCAAATTTCTCCATGATTTGAAAGTGTTTGGTTCCATCGTTTTGGAAAGGGCCTGTCACTAGATCTTTTAAGCTTAGCAGCAGATACAGACATACCAAAACCAGAAATAAACATTAGGATGTCACTGTAGTTGCATCCGGCTGAACCCCCAACACTTCACAGAGTAACTAATCTGTAAAGAAAGAAGGAACAATAAAGCATAAACAATAACTGAAACACATCCAACATTTCAATCAGCATGATGTACTTATTGCATAGCCACTATAAATACATTCTGCTAATACAGGAAGTTTGGGGGAAAAACAAAAGCATAGGCAATTAGCTATACTTGTTGCAACTACAAGGCATTTGAGGAAATATTGCTTGATATTTGAAAATAAAAGATAGGTCTGACACTTGGAGTCATCATTTCTAAGGGCCCTTCCTACTTGGGCCTTTGTAGTGGGAACTCATTGGGTCAGCAACATGGATATTCTTTGGGGATATTCATAGAAAATTTGGCTTCTTGTGATACACACCTGAGAAGTTTGGCCTCAAAGCTGCAAATGTTAAGCAAGAGCAAAAAAAATTTAAACATAGAGTTTGTTCCTGAGCCTGCTGAATTCCATGGAAGAGATTATCAACATTGTCTGGCTTTTGTTCAGGCTCAGAGTCATTATTACAATTACTGACAAGAATGTAATACCACAAAGCAAGGTTTTGCAGGCGAACAAGTGCTGCTAATCTTTTTGCTGCATCTCAGCCTTGATTCTTCTTCTAGGGATAACTTTGCTATGCAGTCATCTTGTTTCTCTTGGTTGACAAAAAAGCCAACTATTGGACATACTCCATATTACACTTTTTATTATGTTCATTTTACACATATACTGGCATCAGCCAAACTCAGTAGGCAAGCATTTGGCTTCATTTTAAGAAATGGTAAAGTGTTAAAATGCAGCTGAAACTGAAAGTATCCAGACTGTTTATTTTTTGATGCTTTGACAGTGGGTGAAAACATGAATGTGAATTGTAGCGAAATAGCAAAATGGAAATCTTGAGAGAGGAATACAGTAGCAAAACCAGCTAATCTCCAGTACTACAATCTTCCCAGGACCATAACATTTCAGGATCTCATGAGCTTTAAATAATTTATCCTACATTCCTAGGAGCTAGGTGAATAAAATATCTGTAGGTGTCAGGCATTGCCCAGGATGTTTGTGGTTGAACCTTGGTCTCCAAAGCCCTCAAGCAAGGCTCTCATTCTACACTGTGCCGTGAGGATCCTGGAAGAAGTGAAGGCTGCGTCTCACTGCTTATTTTTGCTTTAGGTTAAAGCCAGGGGAGAGGGAGCTTGCAGGGTAGGACATGACCAAGGCCAGGAGGACAGGAATTAGGAACGGAAAAAGAATTATTGGAAAACCTAGAGAAAACCTAGCACCAGTATGCAATATTTTTCTTTCTGTTTTCCTTGCCCGCATTTGAGGCAGGGTTGAGTGTTTTGTTTCTCTGTGTGTGGAGCTCTCCCCATGCTGTACTTTCCTCTACAATGATTTACAAACTGCTCTCCTCTACTTCATTCTCCTTCTCGGGGAGATTGCCAGTCCTGTCAGCATTATCATCTGACACTTTGGTCCAGAAATATTTCAGGATCAGACATGCTTTCCTTGCTTTTGCTGCCTGTATTTCTGGAAGGTCCATCAACCAGACAATGCTTTGCACTTGATGGTCTGATGCCACTGCCGGGACAGGGATGAGTTAGCAGCCACTTAGTCTGCAGAGCATAGTACCAACCTCACTGTACAAACAGTAGCAAACCTGAAAATTCAGGGAAACAGGAAGCCTCTTGAAGTGCAAACCATTCCCTTATTCAGACCTTCTGGCTGTAGCTGCTGATGGAAAGGAATTTGCAGCGGGAATTGCAGATCAACCTAAATCTCCAACTAAATATAGTCTTGCACTGGTTGGGGCAAAGGAGGGGAAATATGGCAGGGAGGAGGAGAGCCAGGAGGACTCTTAATACACAAAACCCATGTTGAGTGCAGCTAGGCATAATTAATTAATGATGAGTTTTAATAGAGGGTTTATGTGTTTAGATTCTCTCTAAGTAAAGTTGAAACATGAGAGATTCTGTATCCAAAAGACGGGTTACATAGCTGCGCATGTAAGAAACAGAAAACACGTGTAAGTACCAAATATTACTCATTGAACAAAAATAAAGCGAATGAGTCATATGAAACAACTCTATAAACAAAAGTTGCAAAATGCCTGGGAAAACTTAACTAATTGAATTGCTAGGCATTATGTTCCACTCACGGTATTCCTCTAGCAGGCCTGAAAAACTTATGGGATGCCAGAGGGACCTTAGTGTGAACTGCAGAGGAAGAGCATGAAGCGTAAGGGCTATGTGTGCATGATAGTGTCATCTTTTCCCCACAGAACATGAAACAACTGAACAATGTGGTTTCAGCCCTCTCATCTCTTAGACAAACTTGCTTTGCAAGGAGACGTAGCCAAAATAATGGATTTCCTGCAGATCTTGGGCAGGAACAGGCTCAGGGGAAGACTGGAGAATATGGGATTTTCATTTTAGTTTGTGTCAAAAGAATCAGGAACATAAAAACTGATTTAATTTCAGCAGAGTAACACAGAACCACCAAAAATGCTTTTGCAAATATGTGATTTTATGACTGATGTTCATCTTGATAGGACTCAGCTCTGTCTAAACCTATGCATCATTTGAAGCTACTTCCAGTGTCTGTGAAGGGTTTGGAGAGTGCTCAGGGACTAGAGCAAAGGTCTCTAAAACTACCATGTCTTCCTGGATTGTGTCAGATTCATTCTGTGAGAAGTTTTATTGGAGCTGCTGGGTAGAGCACTAAAGTCCAAAGAGTTTCTGAAATGCAAATCCGTCCTTACATGTCCATAAAAGCAAAAAGGTACTTCCATCTCTACCATTTCCATGTCTGTTTAGGAGAAGGGAAAGCTGCCTCAGAATCCTCGTGAAGTCTAGGAGACTTGAAGGGTGACTTTTGAAGGTTTGAGCTAGTAGAGTTGTGTTGAACTCAGAACCAGTGCACTCTTGTGCACCACTTCGGTGTTTCAGCTTGTCTTCTGCACGTCACACAAACAAACACTCACACCAGTGAGATATGTATACTGGAATTGAGACTGTCTAAATTTAAAGTGTCAGAAACTGCAAGTCTAAAGTTCTACCTTACACAAGTAATTTTGCTGGCAATGTGATGCTCAGTATCTGCTACTCCAGACTGCTTAATGTGAGACTCAGCTTGACACAGTGGTATGAAATATAGCAAAGGTGATGAAGTTATCTCTGCCCTTGTTTATTGCCTGAATTCAGTTCCAGTGTTTATAAGACAAAGAACAGTAGTCCAAAAGCAGGGGAAAAAACGATATTTAATTCAGTAGTGCATATGAATAACACTTGAAAAGACAAATAGTGTTTGGTTTAGTTAATATATTGCTCATTAGTGAACCACAATACAGACATTTTTTAAAAGACTGCAATCACCATGACAACCTGATAACATTTTGTCACATCATTTCCAAATATGATTATCCTCCTTAAAAACTTTTCTTTTTTATGAAAACAGAGGGCAGATTTCAAGTCTGTGGTCTGTTCTTAAGATAACCTGTAGGTTCCCCCTTTAAAAAGTATTGCAATTCAGCAGGAAAATGCAAGGAGAACTAAAAGAAAGATATAACTGGAAGAGAGGGAATATGTACTAAAATTGTAATCCCAAGTTCAAGGAAAACCATGCTATCCTACCCTGTAAAATCCATACAGAGTGGGTGATTTACACATATAATTTAGACTTTATGTGTTAACTTCATTAGGATCATCCTCACAGTGTCACAATCCCACAATGAAATGAGGGATCAGAACCAACTAGGCAGATGTCACTGAAGGACAAAAGGAGATGGAGACCAAGACCTTTGGGGACACTCATCCTTGCAGTCCTTCAGTAGCATAGCAGGGAAACCAGTTGCTAGTTCAGACCTAAAGGATCATCCAGGCAGGACTGTCTGGTTTTCAGACTGACTTGTCCCAGAAACTCTTGAAATGCCTCAGGGTGCTGGGCAGCAGATCATGTTGGGGGTGCAAAATGCTTTGTTATGATGGAAAGAGTGGGGAGGATGTTTGCTCTTTCTGCTGTGGGCTGTAGCTGCTCCTGGCCATGGTCACACTGGTACACAAGGCAGTGCAGCTGTGGGTCAATGTGTGCAATGCTAACACAACAGAGGAAGGCCAGTCCCCCAAAATTCACTCCTCAAATGAAGGGAGGTCATGCTTCCCTGTTTTCCTGAGAACATCACCTACTTCATTTTCTGAAGCAATCTACTTTAAGAGCACAGTAGCCCACGTCCGCTTGCAACTAACATAGCAAAATGACGTGGCTTGATAAATAGGTTGAATTTTATCGGTAACCTCTGCTGTCTTACACTGATTTACTATCATCATCTCAGGCACTGCCAAATTATTATTTTATTGGGAAGGAAAATAGAGGTACCACAAAGTGACACTTATTCCTAAGACGAATTTGGCAGGCAGCCGTGATAAGAAGGACTCAGTGGCCTGAGCGTGATCCTCCCAGTGGGACTGCTGCAGTGTGAGGATTCCCTTACTAGGATACAGCGAGAGCGGAGCCTGAAGCCCCCTTTGGCAGGCATCCATGGCATCTCATTAGGTTAACGCTTTTTGGAGAAAATGTTTGCAAGCTTCAGATGTGTGCAAACTTGCAATCGGACACGTAATTAATTGTGATTTCCTGACAGAAATTGTTACAATTAGTTGGTTAAGCACTTCTGCTTCTGGTGCAGGCAAGATGACTGCCGGCAAAGTCACTGGTCAGGAATTTGCAGAAAGCCCAGGAGAAAGTGTGTAAAGGCTGTCAAAATAAATTTGGTCTGGGAGTCTGAACTAATTGAATTAACATTCAGAGGGGAAATAATGTACTTTTATTGTCCAGACGAATATAGATAGAGGACCCAAACCCATTGCTTGGATTCAGAAAGCTTTGGATTTAGGGATTCAACTTGGTTTATGAAGACATTGGATAGTCATCTCAAATATATTTGATACTGAAATTTTGCACCATTATTTCTGACTTCTCCTATACCTCACTGGGCAAAAAATACCCCCAGACCTTGTTTTCATGGGAACCCAGAGTGTGATTCCCCCTTGAAGCCAGTCGATACTGGTGCAGGGCTGAGCAGCCACTCCAAACTGCTATCCTGCTTCATGCCTTCCCTGGTTACTGGCTTTACACAAGAATGTGTGGGATGAGGAGACTTCATAAGGACTATTAATAATGGAGGTGATATATAAGACCTTCACCATTATTATCCTGACTGCAAAAAAAAGTGTTCCAGTCAAGAGCCGGAACATTAAACGAAAGCAGGGAAATGGTCTTGAGCACAACAGTGTTGCCAGGGTTCAGGCTGAGAAGGGTCTTTGGGGAGCCCAGTCTGAAAAGCACAGATCTCCAACAGGTTTGTGGGGTGCTCTGCAGAGCTGCAGATGTCTTGTAGGTGCTGGCCATTGCTCCCAGACTGATCACTGCTGGCAAGGCAGTTTAGCAGATGGCCAGCCCACCGGCTTTCTGCACAGGAAGAACACACCTGCAAATAATCCTCTTACTGCTGTGTATGCTCTGTGGAGAAAGCATGGCTCTGCTCAGATGGCTATTCAAACACAGGAGCACTTCTGGCACAGGGAGCATTTGCAGACCCTTTGCCTTCAGGTTAGCTGGGGAGTCACCACAAAAGGCTACAGACCTCCAGGTTTTAGGGGCTTTGATGTGCCCACAGGTGTTCTCAGTGGGATCACGCTGCAATATGAGCAAAATTAAACCATAGCATGGATGGTGTTTGTCAGAGATGGTGGCAGAAGGCAAGCAGGTGCTGTTTCCACACGAGCCTTCTTTGCAGGCCCTGGCAGGCTGCTGAAGCATGTTTCCTGCCCGGCACTGCTGGCTGTGGGATGGTATTTGGGAATGAGTGATCCAAGGCAATGCAGAGCCGCACAGGCACCAGCCTCCTACCTTTCAAAGAGATGCTGAGCTCCACTTGGCCCTCTGCAAGGTGGGAGTGGGAAAAAGGGCCAAGCTTTCTTATCTCTTATTTCATAATTTTATTGAAATATTGTGGCTGATTAAGTACTTGAGAATGACTCTTCATGCAGTTTTGGTTTTGCAAGCTCCTCGGGTGCAGGTCCTTGTAAGCCGGTTTTCTTCATTTCAGTATTAATAAAAGAGGCTATTTTAAACCAGCCGTTAGGAATTACAATTATGAAAACCCCATAAAAGTATTCAAAATTCCCCTCCATACACTCCTAATGCCGTCACACTAACCTTATTCTGTTTTTAAATGATAAAAGTCTTTGTTTCTTAGCTAAGGACAAGGATCCAGCCCAGAACTACACATTTCATAGGAGTTATAAACTCCTCAAGACAAGTGGCTCTAATGGAAACAAAAACAACTCTGTAATGGTAGCAGGTGCAAAATGAAACAGTACATTAAAAATAGCCTGGCTGCATTCTCCAGTGGCATGAGTTCTACATGCATATCACTTATCCATTTATTCTTTCATCCTTTCTCCCCCTGGTTACAAGAAGCCAGTCCATGCTGTGTATCCTGAGGCTCTGCAGACATGGCTGTGGCGATTGAAGCAAAACCACAGCCCGCCAGCCAGGCGCTCCCCTCTGCCTTCCTTTTACCATCAGAACGTTTTCCCTGGCTTCTTCCTGCTGCAGGTGGGAAAAACACTTTGACAAGCCAATGCATCTCTTCAGCCTCTGATAAGTGCTGACCTCATTCCTAGGAGTATGAGGCTAAGTTAATTTGTATTTTACTGCGCATGAATTTGGCTCTGGAACTGATCCTTTTGCAGTGTTTAGTGATCACAAGCCACCCTGGAGCTTTGAGAGCTGAGCAGTTTTCTGTGGAAAAAGAAGCATATTTCTCCTTTAAATTGCCAGCATTCAGGAGCAGAACTCAGCTTTCAGACACTCTACCCAGCCTTTCTGCAACTTCTGCCTGCCATTTCTTCTCAGGACCCAAACCTTCACTCCATCCTAGGCTTTCTTTTCACTAGGACAGATTTTTGGTGTCATCTGGTGACTTCACAGGATATATTTTAAGAATGCCTCTCCATGTTTGCATTTGCCAGTCAGATATTTGAACCAGCTGACTCAAAAGCAGCAATGAAATGTAAATGCTGCCATGGTGCTGAAATCATGGAAAACAGTCTTGGGACCTATGGATGCATTTTGTGGACAATCACCCAGTTTCATCCAAGTGAAGCTTTTGTTTGCCCTCTTCTTTGCTGAGGGCTCCTCTGGGTTTTGCTTGACTCAAGAATATTCATTTTGCTAACGAGTGGAAACATCTGAATCAAAAACTTCCAGGCAAAACTAAAACTTCCAAGTAGTTCATCCTCATGCTAGTTGTTAGACAATGGGAAGAGCTAAAAAATACCATTTTAATATTGTTAATAAAAGCAGCCTTTGGAAGTTGAGTTGTTGATTGCTCATATTCATTCTTTTTCCCCTGGGTTGGTTCCCATGCCAGATTTGTTGGTCTCAACAGACAAGGTTGCAATACCAGAGAAGACTCACAGTAGACAAACTGAGCCACAGCCCCAGTAATTTTAGTGGGAGCAGGGTTTGTCTGTAGATTTCCTTGTATGATCCAAGTTGTGTCGCTGCTGCTCAGTACCAGGTCTGTCAGGCCATGTATTCAGAGGATGTCAGTGAAGTTCATCTGCTGGCGGCTGAACATTATTTTATCCAGATAAATGTTTCACAGGGCATTTTCCAGCAGCTTCTGAGCTTCAGTCAGTGAGCACAGAGATATGAGGCCCTTATTGTAGTTGGTTTATATCACCTATCATAAATCTTCTAGTGTAAGTCAGTTTGTCACAGCTTAGTGCAGTCATGTTATGCAGACCTGGGTGACTTGCTGTCACAGGGACTCACCCATGAGAATGCAGATGTCCTGGGTGCTTGGGGACCTGCTCCTGCCTCTGTCCCAAGGCTGCACGCAGCAGAGATGATATCCTGGCCAGCGTGAGTAGGTCACTTGTGGACCTCCATATGAGGACACTTTCACCTGCTGAGTTTTACCCATAAAGAGCAAAAATAGCTAATTTGCCTAAAATAATATCTGCCTTTCAGAGTAAACATGCCAGGGCCCACAGGAAGACCTGTTTGACTCTTCAGTAATTAACTCTCTTTCGTATGGGGCTGCTCTCCTCTGATGGCTGGACTTTGCCTGGTGAATTCGGTGTTTATGATACTCTACAGTGGAGAGGAGAAGAGGCTTTGCTTACCCACCTGCCATGGTCAGCCAAGCTCACCTGCAATGCATGTTTTTCAAATGCTCAGGAACTCTACGGAGTCTAAACTGGGGATCACATTGATAGAGCCAGTGTTGTCCATCAGCATTTGCAGCCTTCTGGAGGCACCAGCAAAGTGACTGTGGACACTGGCTAGCACTTGGTTAGCCAGGCTTTATTGGCAGATGATTAACATAGCATAGCCCTTCCCCGTAGCTGAAGAGTTCTGTAAGCTTGGAGGCCTTGCCATATTCCAAACCATGCTCTGTTTATATTTTCCTTGTCCTGAACAAAAATTGGCCCCATTGTGTGGGAGCAACACTGGAAAAGAAAAACAAGAAACATCCACTGCGGGAAAATGGATATTGTGGGAGCTGAGGAAATGCACATACTTTGCTGATTCCATTTTCTGATGATGTCAGAGTCAAAGAATATCCCTTAAAAAAAAAACCCTCGGCAACTTGGAATCAAAAGCTCTGTTCATCACAGTCTCTTGTTAAAAGAAGAAATGTAAACACTCTCCCTTGCCATCCCCCTCTTCCCCCCAGCCTCCAAGAAATTAAATCTGGCTCCATTTGGATGGACCCTCAGATGGAATCAAGAATATGTCTCCAGGGAGGGAGGCGTTAATGTACCGGGGGAGGGATGGAGCAGGGGGGACAGGAAAATTTGATTGTGCTATGTGAAATGCAGGGATTCAAGCTGCTGCTTCTCATGGAGGCTGAAGAAGGGCAGCCTGACACTTTACAGATTGAGTGTAATACACAGGAAATTTGTCCTTTCTGCCAGAGCAGTCTAGGGATAGGGCTACCCACACCCCTCCCCAGCCACTTTGCTTGGCTGGTAAAAGCTCAGGAGAAAAGGGTTAAATAAATGTTTGTGATATGATAAGGTGCTTGTTTATTCAAGGGATGACAGATTATTGGCTCCCAAGGCAGGGTTGAAAAATAGTACAAAGGAGCTGGCGTTCCCTTCACTGATGTGATTTCCTCCTAAGGTTTTGCTCTTTGGTAGGAACAATATGCGCTGGGAATTAAGAGGGATGACTTTATTTCAGACTGGAACAGACAGACTAAGAACGGTTTTCTGGAGTCACTGACTCTGTTTTTGTTTTCATGGGTTGCTTTTTTTTCAGGTTTTTTTTCCTTTCAGTTGAACGACTTCTCCCAAACTCTTTGGAAATGGGGTTATCTCTGATCCGGGAGGAACACCCAGCATGGCAAGCTGACTAGAACACTTCAGATTAAGGGTTTGACCCTTTTACTTTGTACATAATTTTCTATTTTATCACCACGTCTCTAAAGCTAGCTCCTGCTTCGCTGCCCTTGGATAAGAGCTCAGGTCCTTGCCGAGGGCTGCGCATAAGTCAATAAAAGCCGGGCATTACAGCAGAGCTGACAGCTCCCAGAGGACTGCATGCACGTCTTGCAGACCAAATTCTCCTTTTACAAAAATGCCGGTGAAATCCAGAGCAACCTTCTTTTATTCAAGTGCAGCATTGGACAGACACTGAGCTACAGGGTACACCCGGCCAGGTGCCTCTGTGACTGTACGTCTGGGAGCGATGCTGCATTGGGGGGGGGGGCGGTAGTTAACCCTGAAGACTGGAGCTGTGAGCAGATCCTGGACACATTTTATAGGTAAAGATAGAAAAGGTGCCACTTTGTGCCCCAGTTTTAGATGCCCTAAAATTGCCTTTTATAGCACCTCAGGTATGGGCTGGTGTGAGCTACCCCCCTCCACCACAAAATGTGTTATTCCAAGGGGCTGGGGAGGATGTCAGGGAGAGGGCACTGCACAGGGTCGGGGTCTTCCTTCCTGACCGTGTCGCTGCCTGGGGCCAGCGGTGATGGCAGCAAAGGCCCGACCACCGTGAGAGCTTCTGCACACCAGGAGGAGGTGGGGATTTTGGTGACATCAAGTGTTTCCCATCACTTGTGTCACTCTGAAAGCGGCCCGCCGGCCAAATGCCCACAGTAAGAGGACGACGCTCCATCAGTGCCATCGGCCGGGAGAGCTCTTCACATCGAAACCTCACATTATTAGGACAAATACACATTGTCTGGTCACAACACATCAAAAGGCGAGGGGAGGGCTTCTCAGCAGCGCGGGTGTGTGACAGCTCGTCGGCAGGGACGGCAGCAGCGGAGATGTGGCAGTGCTGACATCAGCGCCCGGGCTGTCACCCGGAGGCGCAGCAGCGATGTTCAAGCTGCACCGAGCCGGCCGAGGCAGCGCGCCTCGGATACCGCGGGAGAGCGGCTGCTCCTCTGGAAAACCAGGCAGCGGTTCCCATGATCCTGGAGTAAATGACAGTTAAGCCACACATTTGTTTTCAATGCTTGGATCTGGCACTGGATTCCTTTTTGAATGAAAACTATGCCAAACATCTTTTATATTTTTTTTTTCCTCAAGCAAATATGTGAGCAATCCAGCAGCGGAGTGCCAGAAACATTTGCTTTCCTTCCTAAGAAGTGGGGTAAAGGAAAAAAAACATCAACCACACACGCACACAACAGATTTTATTTAAAGGCTTAAAAGAGGCCTAGTCACTTTAAACACTGGTAGGACTGGGCTATTGAACTCTGCTCCTGTGTGTACGTGTGCATGTGCAAGGGGAGAGTAAAAATGCATGTGTTGGGGTATGCATAGGAAGTCTTTAATGCTGCCTAGTTCTTTCAGGTACTGCACTGCCTTGCAAATAACTATACATGCATAAAATTAATGAAAAAAAAAATTGAAAGGGTCTGAATCAAAGCTTGAGGCCAGAATTTGGCTCTTGGAATGAGAAATCTGACTCATTCCATGGGAAAGCCCAGGAGTAAGCTATGGAGCTAGCAGATCCACATGTGTCTTCAGTGCTGCAACAGCGTGGCCCCAAGCAGCAAAACACCACTCCTAAAATCCTTGGAGCCATACACAATCATGGCAAACAAAGATCAAGCAGGGGTGCAGGCTGCACTAGAAGGTGGATTAATGTTCAAAGGCCGAGTCAAAGGAGAAAGGAGATAAGGTGAACGGTGTCATACCAAAGACAGCTATTAAATGTAGTGGTAATCTGCTGAGCCACAGCCAAACAGAGCTTTTTCGCCTTGTTGGACATGAATAACTCAGGGACAGATGGGAGCTTTGGGGGGAGGAGGTTGGTAGGGTATGGAGGGGTGAAGGTCTGTATGAAGGCTTGCTCTTCAGTATTTCTCGGCACATAAAGTCCTCTTCTCCTCTACCCTGACTGGTCCTGCTGGAGCTGCTGTGGTACCTAAGTCCCCCACCTTCCAGGGGGCTTAGCTGAGTATGTAATTTGGAAAGCACTCACCATTCCCTGGTCACTCATGTATGGTGTGTGGGCACCTTCCCAGCCCAAAACCCCAGGGAAAAGGGGTCAGTAAGCCTTGTTCCCCCTACAGCTCCTCACTGTACCCTCTGCAAATGTAGCTTCTATTCCTAAAAGCATTTAATCGTGAATGGTTAAATAATTTGCACTGGCTTAAATCTCCTTTGACCCTCCTATTAAGATATTTCTTCTTAATTATTTTGCAGTGGTTAATATCTTAAGAGAAACTCTTTGTCAGGTTTCTGCTGCAGTATTTCACTAGCCTCTGTTTGGGTCTTGTTTCTTTGTGCAACCTTAATAGCTCTTATGATCCTGTTAGGTCTGAATGGTATTTTACTTCCAGCCTCTCTCTGTCTCTATACCTTCTCCTATGCTGCTACGATATTTACTAGGACTTGGAGGCCAGATCATCCTAAACCCAAGTCCTGTGCTTATTTCCATGTTGATAAAAAGGCATCAGTAATATTTTGTCTATACAAGACCATCACATAGCCTTTGAAATGCCACTTACCCCCCTTCACCCCATGCCCATGATGTTTCCATGGGCAATTTACTGTCTGGTGTGCTGTGGGTCAAGTGCTTAGGAAGGAACATTGCCTAAATATTCCAGAGGATTGTGTTTGGCAGTTTAGAGCGGGTATTTCTGAAGTCTTTTATAGAGTAATTGTTAGTTCTCTAAAACTGAGTGGTGGTAATGTTTCCCTAGTTGTGGTGCAGTCCTGTCCCTCTCTGTGGAGTGGAGTCAGTTCACACCAGGGGCTGAATTGGTTTGAACAAACATTGTAAAATATCCAGCTCTGCAATGTGTCAGTAATCTCTGCCAATAGAAATATTCTTACATACATCCTTCAGTCCTTCATCTGCCATTTATGTTTATCCACAAAAAAAAAGAAAGGGGGGGGGGGGGGGGGGGGCGGGAATNGGGGGGGGGGGGGGGGCGAGGGGCTGGAATTTTATTACATGCACATGCTCCTTCCCCAACCTATATGAACAAATTATCCCAACCCAGAAAGCAACAGCTCAGGATGCACATAATTTCTCCTGTACATGGAGAAAAATAGGGTATCAATGGGATTGCATATTTTTAGTTCCAGCTTTTTGTTTTCAGGATGCTCTTTCAATTTGTGGGTCGGGTTAAGTCAAATATTTCCATTCAGTGCTCCACAGAGAACAGACATCTCTCTGGCTGCTGAGCCATTTCTCTTTTTGGACATGAAGTTGGTCTTTAACCAAGCCTGGGTAACAGGTTAACAGAAAGTCAGGGGAAGGTCTTGTAGGATGCAATAATTCTTCACTAAGAGACTATGTGGAACCAGAGGAGAAGGAAGTTGTGTCCTGAGGCTGTGTCTTTGCACCGTCCTCAGTCCCTGCTGGGGAGACCATTGGCTGAGGCTGAGCATTAGATCCCCCACCCAGGCTGCTGCCGTTCAGTGCTGGCTGGATTCTGAACCCAAACCCTTGCTTGCCAGGTTTGCACAGGTCAAAGAACATGCTGGGCTATAAACCCCAACACCCAGCCACATCCAGGGCTGTTTCATTACGCGGGGGAAGGAACCAAGAGAGCTCTTGACCCAGTCAGTCACCATGCCTCCAACTCTCGTCCCCACAGGCCAGTTTTGCAGCCCCAAGCCCAGCTTCACCACCATCCTGCACCAAAACAGTGCCACTGAGTGTGGCATATGCCCTATTTGCCCCTGCCCAACACGGTACACAGCCAGTACATTCTTTCTTTGCTTCAATCACTGTCATGACTCATACACCTTCCTCCTCCCTTATACTCCCCACCCAAAAGATCACACGTTGAAAGCAATGATAATTTGGTTGCTGATGCAGTTCTGTGATGATAGGGATCACAGCCAGTGAGATTTTGATTACGGCCTTTTGAAGATGAGGCAAAGGCTGCTGTCTAACCTCATCCCCCAGTTGCGCACAGCCACACAGCTTCCTGGCACTGCCTCTGGGGTGATGCACAGCCTCCACTTCCCCAGCACGGCTTCGTCCCCTGAGAGGTGTCATTTTGTTCAGCACAGGGGAAATTCCTTCAGTTACAGGGAAGCAATCAATCACATGGGCATACTGTCTCTAGCTTGATGGCATTAGCCTGTCTGGGAGCACCTCCAGTTCCTTCTCCCTGCTCCCTGCCAGATACAGACAGCACTGCAGGAGAACTAATGATGCCACAGCAGCCCCAGCTTCTGGAATTTCCTGGCTTTTCATAATCTGAACATCTCATTAGCGTTTATTTGCAGATGCATATTCTTGTTCCCTTCTCACACAGGCTGCTGTAAATCACTGCTGACTCTGCTGCAATCACTGCCATCACCTCAGAAAGGCAAGGCCAGTTCCCAGAGGCAGAGGGACTGCTGCAGAAACAGTGTCTTCATCACCACAGCCTGAGCCTCCAAGCTAACTGTGCCATCTCCAGAGGCCAAAGTCAAAGCCAGCTTCTCATTTGAACTTTTCATTACCACTGGAAGAGGCTGCATAGGGAGGTGGTTGAGTCACCTTTCCGGGAGGTATTTGAAAGACGTGTAGATGTGACACTTGGAGTCATGGTTTAGTGAACTTGGCAGTGTTGGGTTAACATTTAGACTTGATGATCTTATAGGTCTTTTCCAACCTAGAGGATTCTATGATCTCTCCAAACAAAATTAACAGAATTTCATGGACTTGCTGTTTGCTAGCTTCTACTTGGAAGTAGGGCCACCACATCACCTTTTATTGGAGCAATGGATTCAGCCAGCCTTTTGATAAATGGAAGAGGTTTTGGCAAACACCCTTTGAGCAAGCAAATACTTTGTCTGAATGCAGAAAGAAATCATTAATATTATATGCACTAGAAAGGCGTGTGGCTTTATTTTTAGCTGAGTAGGAAATACTGAGGTTAGCATGGTTATTCCAAGGTTGAAGATCAAGTGGCAAAATGATTAAAGTGTAAACAGGACTGGAGAGAGATGAAACAGGGAGCATCTGTCTTCTCTTTATTTGTTCATGGTGATCACTTATAGTCAATATTTTTGCTATGATGATAAAGCTGCATTTTAAATAGAGATTTGTGTTTGATTAATTGGTCTCCAATTATTGTTAAAAGTACAATGTCGTTCACTCATAGCACACAGCGTCAATTATTCCATCAAATGTAGATTATCAAAATGACAGGAAAATCTCTTCTGCTGGAGAAAGCCCTAACCAAACTCTTTTATAGGATTTCATCTCTTCAGTGGGAGGCCCAAATACCCAACAGTGGAGGAGAGAGGCAGAGGCAGAAGAGATCTCATTGATCACTGCGTTGAACCACAGGTGGTTATCGCTGTCCAGCTCCACATTCAAACCCTCCTAAGGATCAAACTTCTCAAAAGATCCAAAGGATTAAAGCACAAGCCTGTTGGCCAAGCTACATCCTCTTCCCTGTGCTCCTGCTGAAGCTTCCCAAGATTTTGCCAATCTATCCCCTCAAGCTCCTCTTAGAGGGTAGCCCAGGTACCCGGCGACCACCTTGCCACCACCCCATCATTCCTTCCCGTGGTGTGGCCAAAGGGAAGCCATCCCCACCTCCAGCATTTGCTCAGGGATTACAGCCAAGGCCTTGCTGCTGAAAAATGAAGCTCCAGAGGAGCCTTTTCTACCCTCCAGAATGGCCACCTGGTGCAGTGTCCCAGCTGTTGCACCCAGCCTGTCCAGGCAGAGAAGGATATGTGCCTCTTGTGCTCCTTGGAAAACATTCCTCAGATAAAACTGAGTTCATAACTCATCAAAATATATTAAATTACAGGAAAGCTGTAAAAAAAGAAACCTATAAACTGTATGCAGATACAGGATACACTAAAAGAAGCAACCATGAATCAATATGCACCTCATAAGAAATCTTCCTATACTTAATGTGTACAAAATATGAAGCAAATAAATGTATATCATTGTATATTCCTACAGGCTGTTTTGGTTTGTTTTTTTTTTTTTCCTCCTCTCAGCCTGAGATTAAAGCTAGCATCACAGATTTATTCTAGTGGAAATGCTGATGTTTGTGTGAAGTGAACTCTTTCTTTGTTTATGTAACCCCAGGTTTTCAGCTACTTTATCAAGTAACTACCTCTTCGTATTTGCTGGCTGGCAGAAAACATTAACTTTGTTCCACAGCTCCAGTTACCATCAGGATGATACACCAAGCATGTGGTTGAGGGGATGTAAAGCAGCAAAACTGCCCTGTGAGTGTTCCTGTCTCTAAAGGTGGCAAACTGTACTGTTGGTCTGTGGGATAGATGTTCCACAAAGGAGGAAGAGGGAAAGAAGGAGTTATAGACTCTTATTTGTGCAATGCTTTCTCTCTGAAAAGACAAAGCCTTTACCAATATGCTTTAATTTTTGGTTGGCCCCAAAGTGATCAGGCAGTTTGACTAGGTAAAGGTTGTAGGTCCCTTCCGACTCAGCCATTCTACTCTATTCACCTTCTTCTCTCTACCTTGTGCTGTAGCACAACATGACCTCCTGAAGCAGGAGAAGAGTTTTTACTTTCATGTCTCTGCAGTGGCTGAGTGGAGACTGCTTTTCTTTGCCACCACATCACTGAGGCACTGGAAAGGAGGACGTGCAAGTACAACATCTATGTTGCTGAAGGTGACCCAAAACACTCCATCCTCCCATGTGCATCCTGCCACACTCTGTTCACAACCCTACTGGATTCAGCCCAGTGTGGACCCATAATTAAGGATGGGGTGAGTGCCATGGGCCAAAACAGCTGAAGAGATGTTCTGAGTGCAGTGAGTGTTTCTGGTTCATGCTGCCCACCAAGATAAACCACACATCCTTTCCATTCAGGTTAGAAGGAAAAGTATTATAGCTTTTCTATGCAACAAGTACAATTCCTGCAGAACTCTGCAGCCTATTTTAAACAAGGCCTTAGCAAGCACTATCAGGCCAATCTCACACAATTTTTATCAACATTTATGTAAAATCACCTTTCATGTGTATATTTATCTAATCATTACTTACTGCCCCACTTACTCAAAAATACTTCTTTCTGTTTTTGATTTTAACGTAATTTTCTCATTTTCTTTTTCCCCCTCTAAAACAAGAGGTTTCTTTTTTAGCAGGTTGCCTACTAGAAATAATATGAAATATTTTTTCCACACCTTGCCACAAGTTGTCCAAAATGAAACAGTGACAGGGTCATGTAAATCCAGCTATGTCATGGCTGTAAGGGTAGTGGGGAGAGAAGCCTGTCTGTAAGTGGGGGGTATGATTCATTTGGATAACAATGGAGTCCACTGCCCTTTTCTACCAAATGTTTTTAGTTTGCCTCAAATAAGTCATTGTCTAACTTGTATAAATCTTTCCATAGTTTCTTGCATTATTGTTGGATATTTGGGAAAAATATTTTTGGGGTTTTATACTGAAAAAAAAAAAAAAAAAAAAAAAAAGCTGATTGCAATCACTTCCAAATAACACTTAACTCCTTGACACGAGGGCAGCAAGAGGGTTCGGAGTGTTCGTGCATATGTGTGTGTGTGTGTGTGTGTTTTCTTTCTAATCTTCAAGCTGTTCCCTGAGAGACACATTGAGAACTGGGGCTTGTCTGCTGACATGTTTTACACAGCTGATCCATTAGGATCCTGCTCTTCCTAGCCTCCCTGGCACCGCTTTGATCAGCGACATGTTTTTAAAAAAAAAAAAAAAAAAAAGCTGATTGCAATCACTTCCAAATAACACTTAACTCCTTGACACGAGGGCAGCAAGAGGGTTCGGAGTGTTCGTGCATATGTGTGTGTGTGTGTGTGTGTTTTCTTTCTAATCTTCAAGCTGTTCCCTGAGAGACACATTGAGAACTGGGGCTTGTCTGCTGACATGTTTTACACAGCTGATCCATTAGGATCCTGCTCTTCCTAGCCTCCCTGGCACCGCTTTGATCAGCGACATGTTTTTAAAAAAAAAAAAAAAAAAAAGCTGATTGCAATCACTTCCAAATAACACTTAACTCCTTGACACGAGGGCAGCAAGAGGGTTCGGAGTGTTCGTGCATATGTGTGTGTGTGTGTGTGTGTTTTCTTTCTAATCTTCAAGCTGTTCCCTGAGAGACACATTGAGAACTGGGGCTTGTCTGCTGACATGTTTTACACAGCTGATCCATTAGGATCCTGCTCTTCCTAGCCTCCCTGGCACCGCTTTGATCAGCGACATGTTTTTAAAAAAAAAAAAAAAAAAAAGCTGATTGCAATCACTTCCAAATAACACTTAACTCCTTGACACGAGGGCAGCAAGAGGGTTCGGAGTGTTCGTGCATATGTGTGTGTGTGTGTGTGTGTTTTCTTTCTAATCTTCAAGCTGTTCCCTGAGAGACACATTGAGAACTGGGGCTTGTCTGCTGACATGTTTTACACAGCTGATCCATTAGGATCCTGCTCTTCCTAGCCTCCCTGGCACCGCTTTGATCAGCGACATGTTTTTAAAAAAAAAAAAAAAAAAAAGCTGATTGCAATCACTTCCAAATAACACTTAACTCCTTGACACGAGGGCAGCAAGAGGGTTCGGAGTGTTCGTGCATATGTGTGTGTGTGTGTGTGTGTTTTCTTTCTAATCTTCAAGCTGTTCCCTGAGAGACACATTGAGAACTGGGGCTTGTCTGCTGACATGTTTTACACAGCTGATCCATTAGGATCCTGCTCTTCCTAGCCTCCCTGGCACCGCTTTGATCAGCGACATGTTTTT
>VYZR01116523.1:9908-33062 GCA_013400675.1 Oxylabes madagascariensis | reverse complement strand
GCTGGCTCTGCTGCACTATCAGTGCAAGAGATGAAGACGACATCAGTGGCTATGGCTCCTGTTTCATTCTCTTCTTCTTCCAGGACAATTCCTCAGTGTCTGGCCAGTAACCAACCACCACTTGTTCACAAGTGCTTGTTCCTCTTCATGCCTACCTGCAGTTCAGCTTGTTGTTAACATGCCTCACAAGACCTGGGCTGGTATTTCATATGGGAGTTTTCCCTCTCACAGCAGTTGATAATGCCCTGGTTTGCCCAGGTCAGGCATCCCTTTTCTGCCCTATGGAAGTGATCTCAACTTTTCAGAGAGTGACTGGATTTTGTGGGGAGCACAATTCCATCTTTACATCTCTCTCTGCAGGTATGAACTGAAGGTGTGCCTGATGAAGTGCCTCCATGACCTCCATGTGCTGGTGAAACTCTGGTTGCTATATGCAGGCAGTCAATATCCCCAAACCCAGACTTTCTTCTGATTCTTGGGGTATCTTTGTTTCTAAACCCTTCTGTCCCAAAGATTTCCAGTCTTTCTGATAAATGTTTTATAGAAAAAAATATGATTTTAAAATGTTCTTGTGATCTTTGTTGTTTGGGATTTTTTTTCTTTAACAAGTAAATGCTTGGTTTTTCAGCTATGGCTTGGGTTTTGTTTTTGCTTGTTTGTTTACAATTTTCCACCTAGAGAGAAGTACAGTTCAAAAAACCAGAAGTTTCCTTGCTCTTGTCTGTGATTTCTTGTTGACTTCTAAATTTTTTCCATTACTGGATAAGGGGAGAAAAATCAGGGTTAAAAATAAAGATGGGGCCCTAAAATATCTCCAAACCAACAATAGGAAACGGATGTGTTTAGTTTTTGGTTGGTTTCCAAAAATCTGAAGGAGGTAATACTTTATGTTAAAAATATTTATTAGCTCGGGTAATGAACACATTCTGATAAAAAGCCCGTTGCCTGAAGTGTGAGGCAACAAATAAGCTAAACCTTGACTGTTCTACATCATCTAGTGCATGTTTTGGTACAAAACTAGAACCTCTTGACCAGTCAGGAGGGAATAATGTGCAAGTCTGTGTCACACATCTCCACATGGGATGGGTTCAGCTTTGCTTTCACTCCCAGCTTCACTTCAGGGAGTTATGGTGTACATAGCAGGGGCTGCACTCACTGCTGGCCACCAATTTTTAGCATCCACCAGCCTGTGAGGTGGCTTGAGAGAGCAGGGGTTTTGTCTGCATCCATGGGTCCCAGAGGACCCCTGGGTATTTGCCTGTTGTGGCAGGGCCAGCAGGCTCCCTGCCAGCAGCTCCAAAATGCTGAGAGCTGGAGGCTGGCCCGAGTCTCTGAAAAACCCCATCACTAACATTTCTGACAAGATAAACTGCATTTTGAATGTGGAGATGACCTTGGTAATCAGAAATAAATCAGCAGGATAATCAAAATTGATGGGTAAGTCAAATCTAGAAAATTTATACACTGGAGCCCTATAGAATAGCTTGGAAATCCCCATAAGTAGGGTCCTGGCTGAAATTTTGGTCCCTTTGCTGCAGTAATTTAAACTTTTCTATTTACTTTGGCACTCCTCAGTTCAATGACTTGGCCTGATCAAAATGCTTTGATATGTCCAGCAAAAATAAAAAATATAAAACTCCAAGGGTAGTATCTTGGTTTAGGACAACTGTGAACATGAAATTTAATCCTGGGCTTTGCAAGAGGGACTCTCTAGAATGTATTGGAGGGGAAAGCAATTAATACTGCATTAAAAAAAAAAAAAAGGATGGTCCTTCCTTTTCACTTTGCTTTTCAATGTCCTGTAATTTGGGCCAAAGCAAACAGTGCTTACGCCACTACTGATGCTCGAAATTCATGTACCACTGCTGATGTTATCTACATTAACACAGCAGTCACTAGAAAGGAAAGGCAGGTGTAATTTGTCCTGAGTGTGGACAAAAGGAGAGTACAGAATTAAGCTGGTCCTCCCATTACTTTGTTTTATTCCCTGCTGTTAATTGCTTTCTCGGTACACCTTTGCTTTTGTTCTTTTGACACTCAGGCTACCATCACTCTGCACAGCTACCAGAGCTGAAATTGCTCCAAGACTCATTATCCCTTAAACAATTTCAGCTCTGGAGGAGCTGCTCTGACACTCTTCTAAAACCTATTTACTGGCTACAGGGTAGTTAGTCCTGCTTCATATCAGTGCAGAGAAAGTAGAGTCAGGCCAATTCTCTGATCTACTTGAGCCTGACATGTGGCTCACTCTGTTTTTATATCAACCAAGAATTTGGCCTTGAGAGCTCCACACTCTTGGTTTGACCTAGAGTTAAAAAACCCCAACACTTCCAAATCTGTACCTCTCTTCTCTGCCTTTCCTTCATCCTATCCAGACCCTACTGCATGCACTTCATGTCTGCAAAGTTAACCATAGTCCTGGACCACTTACAGGCCATTTGTTGCTTTCTATTATATTTGCTGCTTGAGTTTACATGTATCTGTCTTCTTAAAAACATTTTGGAGAGAAGCATCACTTTTTGCAGCACTGGTTAATATTTTTCCACTGAAATTGCTCTGAAGTAAAGTTTATTTTAGCTAACAAGAAAGGATGTTCTTCATGAAGCCTGCCAGGGATTCATTTCTGTTTCTCATTGGCAAAACAGGCCTGAGAACTGTGTCTTGAGATTTCAGGGTCTGCAGTTGTCATTTTGATGCCCAATATTTCTGTTTTTTTCTAAGGGGCTGTTCAATGCTTGAGTTGTATCTTCAATGCCATAACCCCACAATCTTCTTTCAAAAGCACCATCTGCCAATTTACCACCATGGGTTCTGAGCAACGAATTTGACATGGCATAACATGGCAACTCCTTCAGAAGTTCTGTGATGGAGTTTCTATCTCAGTCTTTCTTACTTGGGACAATATACTTGAACATACCAAACAACATGGGACAGGGTTGTTATTTTCTGACCAGTCTACTTGCAAATTTTTTAAGCCCTTAGAGATATAAAGGTGACAGTGCTTAACTTGGGCAGCTAACTTACAAACAATACCACCGGTACTAAGCAGCCAGCAGAGAGGATAAACAGCCAGGTAATGAGGGGCAGGACTGGGAGAAAGATATCACAATAATTACAAACTGTATTTTTAGTATGTGTATTGAAGATGGAAGATCATTGAATTGATTATCAGTTCAAAGGAGTCATGTAAGGGCCCACACGTGAAGCATCAAAGGAAAGTAACTCAGTTCATTGACAAGTGTTGAAGATGGAAGTTTACTGGTTAACAGAGAAGCTGGAAAACAGCTCAGGAAGACGTTAAGGGAGGTATGGAGGCACATCAGAGAAAAAAAGTCTTTGCTTCCACACCATGAATTGCCCCTATTCCCTGGTTTCCTAACCAGAAAAGACCCCATGAAACAAGCTGTGCTAGTGCGGAATGACACAGCTAGGTCATATGAGCATGCTGCATCTAAGTCTGAGCCATCTAACCATCCTTCTCTGAGCATGGGGAAAGATTTTTGGATGGTGCTTTGGGGAGAGGACAACCTCAGCAGGAGGTCTAGCTTAGGGATCATGGATCAGGAAGAAGTCAATGCTGCACCTGCTTATGCTGAAGGTAGACAGGCTTTTGGGAAGGGTGATAGGAGAGTTAGAAGTACAAGACTTCTGCTGCTTAGTGTGGAGGATCTGATGATGATGATTATTATTCCTATGAATATTACTGCAGGAGGACCCCTGCAAAAGGGTCTGCTGTCTCCAGAAAAAACTGCTGCCTTCAAGCAACCAATTAAAGGGCTCTGTTTAGGATTTACCCATTTGTACTTTACCATTCCAAATCATTGATTAAGTGTGACATTTCACCATCTTCTTATTGTTTCCTTATCTTTTATTACCCTTCACCATGTGGACTTCATTCTGATGTCATATAATATTTTTTTGCACTGAAAAAAATATCAAGGTATTTTAGGTTGCTTTTTTTTATCTTCCAGATACTTATCATCAGTTTAGAGGGAAAAAATGTGATTTGATGGCTCAGGACTTCAACCAAACCCATTCCTCACTGCAGTACCCAAGACTACAAATGCAGCTTATTTGGAAACGGAGTGTACATCAATGCACACATATTAAGCAGTTCAAATTCTGGTCATGCTCAGACAGCAGTTACTGCCATAATTTTCTGGCTTTGCATTAATTCATTGAGCAGGAGCCTTGGCTTGCTTGTAGCATTTTTTCTTGTCTGAAAGATGATCTGGTTAATAGAGGACAAACACTGGAGCTCCTCTGTTCTTTCCTCTTCTCTCTTGCACATACATACACATTTATAGGTCTGTTATATATAGATGCCAAACACACATATATAGAGAACACTCACATGTACAGATAGAATATATCTCTGTAGGCACACAAATGAATCCTCACACTCTTTTCTAGAGCCAATGCATGTGAAGACTTGAAGGGGCAGTTTGCTTCTCTGCTGTACTCTTTTGTGTTTTCATTTCCAATAATCCAGCAGATGCCCCTAGATCATGTGGAGGGGAAATAGCTGCATCAGCTGCTTCTAGGCAAACAAAACAGGCTTTTGTGGCTATAATGTAATGTTTTCCTTGGAATACAAGATATTCCAGGCTCTTGAAGGAACATACACTTTCTTGGAGTTCAGGTAAAGTATTATCTATCAAAAAACTAAAATTATCAGCAGCAACAGCAAGGAAATTAGGCACGCACAAATACAAGCAGTCAGAAACCTGGCTCTTACTCAGAAGACAATTGATTTCTGCTTTTTTTTTAGGAGTTTTGTACACTGACAGTGACACTGTCAGTTTACACATGGTAACACAGCTCCAGTCCTAAGTGGCTTTCCAAACTACGGTACATCTTCAGGTTTTGGCTGCAGGTATGTTGGGCTGGAAGGACATCAGGCTGGCCCTGGCGCAAGAGGCTGCACACCAAACAAACCTCTTGTCCCCATGTGGGAAATGCCAGAAGACCCAGGGAGTGGGAAGAGGTGCCAGCCACATCTGTCCCCACTGTGCAATGGGGTTTACCATGCTGTCAGAGCCACTCCATGAGCACAGCACCATGTATGGAATAGCCCATGCTTGCCTGAGACACTCCGGCAGCCCCTTCGCTGCCACATTACACTAACTAGGTGGAAAAGGCAAACTATTTGAATATTATTCCAAGTGTGCTATGCAGGAGTACCTTATACCCCAAATTTGGGCTGAAAATAAATGAACCTGGGGGACATGATTTTTTGAGCTCTAAATGTCCAGGAATAGTCTAAAACTGTTCATGCCATCATTGGAAATCACAGAAATCAGAACTTTCTCATCACTTCATGTAGAAGTTTACACTGCTGTGAACAGGTGGAAACAAATGTGAAACACCTGACAGAATTGTAAAATAACTACACCAGCTGGTGGTGCTGGCCAAGGTAGAGCTGGTCACACATTTGTAAGAGCAATAGGAGAATCAACAGAATTGATTTGAAAAACAGAAAATCAGAGGGGCTGCCATTACTCCAGCTTTCTAGGGGTGGCAAGAAGGCTTCATAATTCTTGCATGCTGCTGCTCTGGGAGTCTGTCTTTGGTATGATACAGAAATTATCCTAAAGGAAGAAAGAAAGTCTGCCCAGAAAACTGAAGCATCGCTGCATGAGAAGGCAAGGAAAGCTTGGAACAGTAAAATCTTGTTTGCTAATGACAGTTCTGAGAATTGGAAAAAAATTAAGTGGAAAAAAAACCAGAACCCCTCTATGAAACACTGATTAGATGCCAGTTCACATAGCTCTCCTTGGCTACTATGTCTTATTATTATTTATTTTAAAGACTAATAGATCCTATTCTTGACAGATGCAAAGCCAGGAGGTGGGATCTTATCCAGTATTTTCATTTTTTAGGACACAAGAGGCAATGATTGTATCAGAATATTATTTGTCTGCCCAAATCACATTCACTGTGTGAACCTCTGCAGAGGACTTCCATTTTCAGGAAAAACTGTTTTGTCAGACAAGAGTGCAAAAGAAACTCTCCTTCTCATTCTGGCTGAGCCAGCTCAGTTAGGACAGAATCCCTTTTCCTGGGCTAAATTTCCAGAGCTAACCTTCAAACTTTCACAGTTTTTTACCCGAAAACCCCTACCCACAGAACAGATTGGACCTAGGATATGTGAAATAGCTGAGTGCTGAAACAGCTGAGTTACGTATGAAGTGGTTGACATGGTAAGGTGAGAATCAAGAGAAGGCTGATGGAGCAGAAGCATGGTTGAGTACGTCTGATTTTCCCTCACCACATGGGAAGCATGGATTTAACTGAATGGGCTTTTGAGCAAACAAATGTCAATTCGTATGTAAAGAAGATTTGACACTCTTAAATATGGAGGTGTTTCAAGAAATCTGGGCAGATTGGGTTCAAAGCTTCCATCCCAGTCATCCTATAAAGCCGTAGGGACTTTCCGATCAGTAATAGGAGCCTACAGAGATCTTCATGTTCTCAACTTTGTCTTCTGGATAACATTAAAGCAGTGGCAGTCCCAGAAGGCAGGCACTATCCTTAGCCTTGCGCTTATCTGTTTGTGCACATTTTCTCCAGCACTTAGCGTTACCAGATCCTGACTCATAAGACTGGCTTTGCTTTTTATGAAGCTACCAAAGGGTCCTGGCACTAGCATGTGTGTGAGTGTCCTGATAAGGGTATGACAGCGTGTGGGAGGCCAGAGGCGGGTAATGCCACTGGTATGTTGAGTGGGGAATTAGTCTGTGTGTATGGAATGACATCTTCTTACAAAACCTCTCCAAGACAGAGGGCGAGGAGAAAAAGTAGCAATGACAGTTCAGGATTCAGTCCACCCTACCAAAACTTTCCATCCTCATGAATGGAGCCATTCACTGGATTCTGCTTCTCGTTTTGCTTCTCTATCTTCTTAATCTTAACGTAGAGGACTTCCTCTCAGAGGAATAACTTCTGCCGTAGCACAGTCCTGGTGATGTCAGTGGAGTTACAACAAGGCTGGTGTTGATCCTCATGTCTCATTGCCAGAAGGTTTTCTGGAGTTAGACCCTGGGTAGCACAACTCTGAGAAGCATTTGGACTGCTTTGGTCTCAGCCTGCTTCCTCTGAGGGCACAAAAAAAGGATTGAAAAATAAGGAGAAGAACCCACGCAAATGTTGCAGTTGTTTCTGCACAGAAGACTTTAAAATGGAAACACATTTTATGGAATTTTTCACACACATCCTCCCTCTCCTTCAAATTTCAATGTTCCCTTTTCTTCTCTTCTCCCTGATTTTGACATATTTCCACTGAGTGAAATGAAATGAGAAATAGCCAGGGGCTTGCTCTGACATTTTCTTCCCCACCCCATCCTTCTGTCCACCCAGGCTCTTCTCAGTTTTATTTTTTAATTTTTTAATAGTATGGAACGGGATTGGGAACTGTAGGCTGTGTGTAGTTGCCGTAACTCACCCACTCTGCTGTTCTGGTGTTCCTCGCCACCTTTCTTATCATTCCTTCAGCATTTTTGGAACATCTGAAGCTGAAAAAAAGAAAAAAACCAACCAAAAAAATCTTTTGCCTGCAGATTCACTCTAAATTGACAGGGAGGGGAAAATGTGGCCCCAACATCTGACATCAAGAGCTTTATGGCCTAGTCCTGCCTAATTTTAAGGGATTTATATAGCAGAATTGGAAAGAACCAAGAGACACTTAGGGCAAATGTTCTGAAATACCAAGAATAACAAAGCACAGGCTTAATGAGTTCCAATGTGTATGTCTGCTGTGAGTAATGATGCTTAATCCTGCTGCAAAATAATTCCTTTATATGTTCTTCTGTTTTTTAAAAAATGCATCACTGCTGCACTGGGGTCATAAAAATTACGAATATGTTTTCCCATGGCATGGAGCCATAGCATACTGTAAGGCATTGTGCTGGGCCATTATACACAGCCTGTAATCAGAAACAAATGTATTAAGTGAGATGATGTGATGTTACATGAGAAAAGTGAAAATAGAGCAGGGAAGTGTGATAGACAGTGACTTGGACCACAACATCAGCTCTGAACAGCCCCTTTCTCTTCAGAAATCAGAGGCTATGCCAAAAGAAGCTGTTTCTAGATACTGGTCTAGAAAACAGAGACATATTTCTTGAAAGAGGGAGGAAATAAAACTTTTCTGAGAGCTGGGGTAGGCAAAAAAATATACTGAATTTCCTGTTCAGAAAGAGAAATACTGTCATGCTGCTGAGGGTGGTTCTCTGTGCATTATCACAGGCTTGGTAGTGGTCTCAAAAAAGCCAAGAAGCCCCTCTCTCCAGTCCTCCAAATTGCAAGTTTCTTGCAGGGGTCCAAGTGTTGGTGACATGGTGAGATCTGCTGAAGAAAGTGCTCTCATTTCTTCGGAGTTTATATTTCTGAGACTTTGCAGCAGTATTACTATTATCAGCTTAAAATTAAACTTGACTCAGATTAGGAAAAATAGAGCCACTCATTTGTCTCTTTGCCAATGTTTATTTCCTAAAAAAAAAAAATAATAAAATTCTGTTTGTGACAGCTGCTTTGCTTTTCAGAAGTATACCACAACTCTGACATCAAAGCTGGATTTTAATTTATTGACTTAACTTCGCAGAGCACAGAGCAAAAGGTCAAGTAAAATGAGACTCCTTTAGAAAAATGATAATTGCTATTAAGAAGTGTATGGGTCATTTGGACACTCTGACAGTCCATTTCCAAGCCCCTTAGAATGGGCCCTTCAAAACTCCTGAGGCTCAGCCAATCCTACACTTTGGGAGAGGTGAAGAATGGGCCACAACTGCAACGTACCTGTGGGAGCAGTCTTCATACCAGCAGCAAAGCAAGTTATGATCCTATTTCCCAGCTGTGGGAAAAACAGTGGTCCCTAAAATGAGAGATGTACCCAGAATGACCTCTCTTCTTTGCTCTGCTAGCTCTCCATGAGCTGGCATCCCCAACACACAACACACAAGGGTTTTCATCTGATTCAGGCTAATGCTTTATCAGCCACAGATCCCCTGCAAGCCAACCAAAATGAGAGGGAGTCCATCAAAACGTAGCATTGGACCAGGCTGCCCAGAGAAGTGGTGGAGTCACCATCCCTAGAGCTCTTCATAGGTCATGTAGAAGTGGTGCTTGGGGGCATGGTTTAATGCTGGGCTTGGGAGTGCTGTGTTAACGTCTGGACTTGATGATTTTAGAGGTGTTCTCCAATCTAAACAATGCTATGATTCTATTGTACTGTGAGGACAGTAGTTCATAAATTATCTAGAAAGCAGATTGCTTGATAGTACTGCTTTCTGCATTTTCTTTTTCCTGAAAACTGTCTGGTTTTATCAACAGAGTAGAGCACATTAAAAAGTACCAAAGGACCTGGATAAATAAATCCTGTCTAATTATTTACAACCATCTCAGGAAATGTCTCAGCAGTAATCTTAGAAAAGAAAAGGTTTGGATTCACTGAAATCTACGAGACAAGTGGTTGCTGCTTCTATGCCTTCTACAGGAAACAACTGCTCAGCAACAGAGGATTTGCTCTGGAATGTACAAATAATTGATCAAATAATGAGAATTACACCCTGGCATGGTAAAGCAGGGGTTTTTCTTCCTAATTTCTGGATCTTGGATGATTAGTATCTTTGCAATAAAATTAGTATCTTTGCAATAAAAGAGAAGTTTCTCAATGTTTGATGCTTCCAGACTGTGTAATTCAAATGTGTATTTATGAACCTCATCAGTGAGCCAGGTGACTGTGTTGCAAATCCTTATGTGGCAGCATTTGCTTCTTTTCTATCCCTGTTTCTCCTTTATGAAACAGAAGGGCTACTTTAGTCCATAAATAGACACTGTTAGGGATTTACCATAAAGGAAATCTGAAGGACACTCTTTGCTATTTCCAGTTAACTTCCCCTTTACATGAACATTATCCCCTTAGTGGATGACCCGAGTAGACGTAAAGCTCTTGAGACTCCCGAACACAGGAGACAAACCATATACATTGTGTTTGTTTGCTTTAAAGAAATGAATGATTTATTGGTCCCAAATTCCTCAAAAACATTTGTTTTTATCCCCCGAATTCCTATCAGAGAGCTCCCAACATCAGTCAAAATCACAGCTGTCACTCGCTACAGTGAAATGCAGCTCAAAGGCCCTCCTAGGGCTCCCCGTTAGTGGGGAGCCTTCCCCTGCCCCCCAAGCTGGCCCCTGCCAGGGCACTGACATCCCCTTCGTCCTACAGTTGTTTGTTTCCCAGAATAGCTAGATTTGAGGACGAGAGCCTTCCTAATGGAGCTCGAGTGCATTTGCAGCACAATAGGTCATTTCTGGCTCACTTGCTTTCTTTTCAGCTCATGGGACAAAAAGGGACATGCTTACACCATTTGCTTACATTGGTAGGTAAAGAAAACCTTAAATGTCGCATGAGTCACTTGCACTCAATTAAATTCTGCTTGTGTTATTTATTCACATTTAAGATACGACTTTTATTCTATATGTGACCTTCAGCAATGGAACTGATAACAAGAACATTACTTTGGAAAAGTGAAAGGTTAAACATTAACCAGAAAAATAGTTCTAAGACAAACATTTTGAATGCTTTCCCCTTCATATTTGGAAGTAACTTGTCACTTCCTCTCTCAGCACCCTCCCTCCCCTCATATTACTGTTCTGCTGCTGTTCCTGATACCTGGTAAATGCAGTAAGCACTGTACCACCAGGTGATAGCCTCCTCTTTGCTTAAAACAAACCACATGGGTCGGTCTTTGAGCTGGCTGCAAGCTCTTGCCTAACTAGTTTTTCATTAGCAATTTCTGGGCTTTCTCATCTTCCAAGAAGTGCACTACAGAGGAGCCCATCAGCTCTGTTCTCCGTCTTCTCCTCCTTGTTGCACATGGGGTGTGGAGAAAAAGAAAAAATATAATGGATGAAGAAGGGAACAGGCTGAGGTGTTGCCCAAGTCTCAAAAATACCATAGGAGTTTGAAGTGCTGATTTTAGCAGAAGTCTTTTTGCTCCATGATCCACAAACTTCACTCAGGAACAATTAACAAGTTGAAATTCATGCTACAACGTGATAGGGGAGTGTGTAATGCAGCTTTGATAGTTTAAAAGTCTTCATATCAGTGAAGAAATGAATAAAAAATAAAAAACAGTCTCTGCTTTCAAAGCTCAGTGCCTATTTCACCTGTGTATCAATTTATCTTTCTTATGTGGAGACACACTTGTGAGCTGCAACTCTGCTCTGAAATTACTTCAGCTTTTCTGCTTTAAGGCAGTTGCCAGCCTCAGTCACAACAACATCAATTGTTAGGAAAAAAAATCCATAAATCAATAATATTACTTCTGCTCCCACCCATTTTTGTAAGCCCAGGACACGGGACATGCATATATTTTACTCAGCAAAATAGCCTAATTGCCTGTTGTTTGGTTAATTTGGGTAGCAAAAATAAACCACCAAAAGTAAAGATGAATGAAACAGCTAAGATAAAACCAAGGCCAAACAAACATTGACAACAACAAACTAGGTGTCTGGAAAAGGGTAACTCCTGCTCTGGGAGACATTCTGGGTGGTCGAGGCTCTGTCTCAGCCCACAGCAGGACATGGGTCCCAGGGTATGGGGCTGCTGGACTGCAGGACAGCAGAGGAGACCACCAGCTCCCTTTCCTGCTGCCTCCCCCCTGCCCTTCTTGCTCAAGTTATGCCCCCCACCATGTCTTAGGTTTGTTCAATCTGCCTTTCTCGGTTAAAACATTGGTCTACTGACAATATTTTGATATACCCAAAAAAAAAAAAAAGGCAGCAAAATCTATAACAAGCTGTCAGGCAATCCCATCCCCTTATTGATCTTTATACAATGGATTGGTAAAACCCTGCTACTTGTCCATGTATCTCAGTCTCTGTTCAGTCCCTCAAGACTTGTAGAAAAAGTGGTGTCTTGTACGAAAGAATGACACAAGGTTAGACTATGCTGTATCTATAAGGATTTCTTTTCATCAGTTCTTATTTTGTCATATATCAGTATTTCATTAAATGTCCTCTTATCCTTTGTCAAGGAAAAAGGTGAATAGAGACCTTCTGGTCTTCCTCTTTGGGACCATTTATTATTTCATAAGATTTTATTGTGTCTCCCCTTATTTATGTCTCCCACAAGGTAATCTGTGCTGGGATAACAGGCTGCCCCACCAGTGTTGCTGGTGCAGCCACTGCCAGAGAGCACCAGAAGCCTCCTGTCATAATTCCTTTGTGCAAGATTTGCAGCCAGGGTCACAGACCCATAAGGCAGGCTTGGCTTAAGGCAACTAGGGCCTGAGCCTACCACAGTGAGCCTTCTCCCAGCCCTCCCAGTCTGGCTCGCGCCCTTCCCCCTCTCACTCCCCTCGCTCAGCTCCGCATGGAGCCCTTCTTCCCCAGACACACGATCCCTTCCTGTCGCCTCCCTAGGATGGACTTCTTCATTTTTCCTTAGCCAGCTCCCCTGGACAGACTCCTGGTTTCTCACTGACTTGTGCTGTTGAGGTTTCTTGGCCTGGGTCCCAGGGTTCCTGCCTTAATCCATCGCTTCAAAGAGATTTGGATAAGTCTGGATAAGCTTCCAAGCCTCTGGATGCTTATTCAAAGTGCAAGGCTGGGGGAAAGGGGGAGCATCCCTGAAGGAAGCCAGAGACCATCTATGTACAGTCCAACAACTTTTTTTTTCTGAATCAGAGATACCTCCCCAAATCCCTCAGCACCTGTGTGTCAAAATCTGCATTTACATTAGTGGGAAAAGAAACCCTGGCCTCTGCATCCTGAAGCAAAATGCCTGGGCTTTTAGGCACACACATGGTCCAGCATCTCATCAGGCTGTCTGTTGCAGCATTAAAAGCTGGGATTCCTTCTTTCAGGAGAGCTTGGGCATGTTTACATATCACTGGGTATTTTAGGGGTGACTCACTGGAGAAGTCTCATTTGAGAACAAGAAAGAACAGAGTTTTGAAATAAAGTGCACTGAAAAGGTATGAACACAGCCAACAGATCACCAAAAAATGCAAGGCTGAATTCTCCAGCCCACAGGAGTCCTGCTGGGCTGCAGTACGGGGGGGATGGTCCTGACTGAGCACAGGAGAAAGGGTGAAGCAGTTGTGGGAGCTGGGCCCAAAAGGAAACCTCTTCTGGTTTCGTCCATACCTCGTCTGGTATCCGTCCTCCTCCTCGCTTCTGATGTTGTGAATGGACTGAGAAAGTGCCTTTTGGAGCTATTTCTGCATGTGTTTTGCATGGCTATGGTCCTGGTTTGAAGTCCCAGGCACCTGCCATGAAGCCAGGCATGCTCCCCCAAATTAGAATCAGATTTTAGCCCCTCTGGAATCAAAACCAGCATTTGCTTGAACCACAATTGCACCAGTCCTTCCCATTAGACCCTCAGCATTCAAGATACATTCATTCATAGTTTAGTTTCCTGCTCCAAACATGTTTGCTTTGGGAAAACTGATCTTTATTTTCCATCTAAATGAAGCCCAGTTGTGTCATGTCCACCAAAAGAACAATCTGGCTTAAAGCAGCTTTAAGAAAACCACTATCTGATGTCAGTAAATCTCTGTCTACGCCATAACTGCTTTAAGTCAGGAAGCAGTGGGTGTGCTCAAAACAACACATAAAGATAAAAGATATCCAGTGCCAGGAACGTGGATGTGTTTTGGAAGAAAACATGGGGGGCATTCTGTGCAGGAAGAGATGAAAACATGCATCAGGCTGTGGAGCCCGCCAGTGCCACAGCTTGCTCACGCCGCCTCTCTGGGGAAGCTGCGTCTTCAGACGGCACGACAGAGGCACTGGAGGGTCCTGTCCTTGGCACACACACAGAGGGAATGGCTGCTGTTTACTCACTTCTTTGCCTTGCAGCAGAGCAGTCTGCAGTCCTCTGCTCTCTAGGAGCTGAGGGAACACGTTAGAGAACAGACCCCAACCCCTTCTCTTTTCCAGGGCTGGATGTTGAACAGTTCCTGGAGGTGGGAGAGGATTTGGCCATCTGGGCCAAACGTCTGGGCATGTTGCACTCCCAGACTCCCATAAGGGATCTACCCTCATCCTCTCCTGAGCAGAAAGGGTGTTACCACAACCAAACCCTTACACGCTGGTCACACTTTGACCCTGTAACAACCCTAGAAAAGCCATTACAACAGGTGATGCTGGAATAATTCCATCAAGGTCAAGGATATTTCTATCCCTTACCCAGCATGTGTAAGTTGGAAGGTAAGAGAGATCATTGCTCTCTGTTTAATGTATACCTGGTTATCAGCCTACTTCTGCATCTTATTGCTAGTTTTTCTTTTATTTATAGTGCAGAAAAAAACCAAAACACGCACCAAAAAAAAAAAAAGAAAAAAAAAAAAAGAAGAAAACTAAACAAGACCAAAATAAAAATAATCATAATAATAATAATATCATCATAATAATATTTTTAAAACCCCAAACTCAAACAAANAAAATAATCATCGTAATAATAATATCATCAAAAAAAAGTATACATCCACTGGAGCAGTCTTCTTTTACAGGAGATATCATCAGGTACTGCACTTACTGGAAAGAGAATCAATCCCCTTGATTAAAAGTCATTGCTTTTTTCAAGCCATAATGATATGCAGGGCAGTCAATAATTAGTTTAGAGGGTATTTTCACTCAGAATAGTAGGTACATCACCTCTATCTTTTACTATCCATGCTACTTACACAGCTTCTTTCATCCCAGAGTATCCCAAAACTAATCGTATTATAAAGTACTTGCAACCTGAGTGCTACAGTCCATGTATTTTGTCTGCCATTAGCCTTCCTCAGACACTTTTGTTGTTCTTCATAGTTCTTTTGGGAGGGAAGCAGAAGGCACATGGAGGGCTGTCACCCCTTGCCAGAAGGGAAAAGACAATGGCAGAGGGCCCCAACAAAGGGCATTGCTTTAGCTTGGAGAGTCTGTGTCCCATGCTGTGTCACTGAGAGGTTGTATGGCATTAGCAGTCTGTGGTGGCAGAGCGGGAGAGACTGCTTTTGGGAAATGGATGTCCCAGCAATGTTCCCAGGTCACAGGGAATGTTCCTTAGGACACAATGTTCCTTAGGACACAGCCGTGATTATGCACAGACTCCGCCTTTCAAAAAAAGGATAGGAATGGTGGTGCTTATGAGAAACCACTGGAAATCCTGTCCTCAGTAGATATATTTTTAAAAAAATATCAGAAAAGCAGTGTTTTTGTGTGATCTTTGTACATACCTGTTGTCTCTAACACAGGTTGTGAAGGCTTTGGGCAGGAGCCTCCTGAGCTTGCTCTCTCCAATGCCATGTCCAGATATACCTGTGAAACCAACTGCATAAAACCATTAAGGAATCAGACGGGCTAGTCCAAGAGCATCACACTGAACCCTGCATCTCTGGGGGAAAACCGAAAAGCCAAAAGGTCTTTCTGGGCACAGCACCTGCTCTCTGGGCTCCCTAAAGTTACCCATTCCTTGCTGCTACGCAATTGCCTTTCCACAGCCAGAGAAAATAAATTATGCCTTTAGGGACACTTACACAACCTAAACAACCCAGCACAATTCCAGTGAGCACAGCCACGGTAGTGACTGCTGCCAGGTGTCCAGACAGAGTATTTAACAAACACAAGGGAGCAGAGCTCATGGAAGCAAGGGCAGGCAGTATGTTAAAGACACAGAAATCAGCCTGACTAAGCCTGGCTCTTCCCTAAGAGCAAGAGCAAAGCGCTGTCCCTCGGAGCCTTCTAAAGCTGAAGCTTACAATAATAATGAAATCTCCATGGGCCCAAACGAGCCTCCCACACACATCTCGGGTAAGAGCTTACCACACAAGGAGTCCTGCTGAAATTAATGGACTGTGTGTGGATTACAAGACACTATTTGGAATAACTGAGGGTGACCTCGCAGACATTTTCCCATTGTTATTCCCATTGTCCATTCAGTATACCTGGCTTTTAGTTTAACTGTGTCCCTTCATGATGGAAATGAAACACAGGGAAGGAGAGAGAGGGAAGCATATTTTTGTGGAAAAGCATGGTGTAAGGGCTGAAGCAGAAGACTTGGTGTCCATCCTTGGCCCTCCCATGGAGTCCTTCTGTGATCTGAATGCAGTTATCCCATCTCGGCTCTGCCATCCCTCTGCCAAGCAGAGCCTGTCAATCTTGTGTGATTTCAGGTCACAATGGTGACACGGGGCTGGAGAGGATCTCCCAGGATCCCATTGCCCATGCATCGCTCCATGGGGATGCAGTCCCTGAAAGGGGTGATGTGGGTGTAGCTGCGAAGGAGGCAACAGCAGTGGCCTTTTCCTGTTTGCTTTATTCCCAGGGGTTATTTCTGGGCTGCAGGGAGGCTGCACCGTGATGTCAGTGTGTAAACAGGGAGGTGAGTGTCGTCAGGGCTCGGGGGGTGGAGATGAAGGCACGTCTGGCTCCCCGAAGGTGGGGGAGGGCAGGAAAAAAATCAGCTCAGATAAAGAAACATAAGGGAAATGGCAGTGGAGCCACGGAGGAGGCGGCGGAGGGGGGAAAAGGCTGCCGTCCCCATGCAAATCGTTTGGGAAAACAGTGCACCGCCCTCCGTTAATTCCCCTGATTAAAACCGCATTAGTTTGTAGGTGTCAGGGACAGACAGCTGTTTTCAAGGAAGCCCTGGCTCCAGCAGGTCCTTCCTCGGCGGGCAGCGGCGGCTCTATCTGGAGGTAAATGTCAGCGAGGCGCGGAGCTCGCCGGCGCTTGTCCTCCTCCTGACAGGTCCTGGCCAATGTCCTGCTGCTGAGGGTCGTGGTAATTTACGTCCCTTCTGTGTACATTAACTTATCTGCAGCAGAGCTGGCGGGGCTCTTTCAGCCAGGCTGTCTCCTCGGCAGGCTGGGAGACTTTTCCTGCCTGTGGGACCCGAAGCGGGGCCGGGCGCTGCCAAGTTCCCGCCGCGGACCAACAACAACAGCAGGAGCGGGCGGAGCCGGCGGCGCTGGCGCGGACCCCCGGCCGGCATCGCCCGCGCCCCCCGCTCCGCGGGGACACGCGTGTCCTGTGGGCCGGGGACACGGGAGCCCGGCGGCCGCCGGCATCCAGGCACTTGCTCGTAACCCCCTTCTCCGCCCCGACCGTCCTCCCTGGTTCTATTCTGCTGTTGCTGCAACAGCTGAAATGGTTATTTGTTATTTGCGGCTCCCCCGGGGCTCCTTTCCCACCCCTCCTCCCCTGCCCCCGTGGAAGTAAGCAAGCAGCCTTCTCATGCGGGAGGCAGATGCTTCCCACTGGGCTGCAAATTTTAGTGGCCTGTCTGGGGTGACTGTATCCTTATGCTTTACCCGGGAGGGATTTTAGCACACAGGTAACGCTGCTATCAGCAGCAAGATCACTCTTTGCCTGGGGAGACGAGTGCCAGGCATGAAGGCACCATCTCAGTTTTCCTCTGGGCATTGCTTTTTCCCATACAGCAGGGCATTCCCTCACATCCATGTAATTAGTTTCTCTGTCATGCCGATGTGCACGACTGAACGCATTTAATCATCCAGCAGCTCCAAGGAGGTCTCCCTGATTTGGAAGTTCTGGGCGCCATGGCATTCAGACTCATTTTTTGTGTGATTATTCCCTTATGGATCACTGAGGTCTTATTGGAAACCAGGCAGGATGAAGCAAACTCTGCCTGTCTTTGACTAGGTTAGGCAAGGTTGTCCATTATCATTATGGAACTCACAAAAATATTGAGAGCGGAAAACACCACATTGTCCAGCAGCCTGAACCCATACCAGTTCACCCAGAAAGAGTTATCTGCCAACCTAATTGCTAGTAGGAAAGAGGGGAAAAAAAGAGTTGATATTTTAAATATGTCCCTTGCATGGTCTTCCAGGATCTCCTGAATGAACCCCATTAGGTGACTTGCTTTACTAGATGCAAAGGACCACTGTTGTATCAGGTTGTATCAGAAAGCCACCTACACACTTTCGAAGTGCCACAGTAATGTAAACGACCACAAATTACCTTTCTTCTTCACAAGGACTGAAATTTGTGTCTAATTAGGAGCTATTGGCTTGATCTTCCCAACACGTGCTTTACATGTACATCTCAGCCTAGTGTTGCCTGGGTGTAGCTGGTTGGTACCATAATGAGTTTGAGGAAGATGATGGGTAATAGTGTTACATTCCTAAAGCTTTTGGTGAGGATTAAGCTACTCAAAATAATAGAATAATTTTAAAAAAAACCCAAAATTTATCAGGATTATGGCTACAGGCTGTATTTTTTCTAGTTCTACTCAGACCTGTTTATTTTCTACTTCTTTTCTAGTTCTCCACAGAAACTGCAGGTCACCCTTTGCCAAGGGGGAAGCTGTGATGAGATGAACAACCTCAAATCAAGGGACAGGACCCACAACAGTAACTCTAAAATGCAAGAGCTGTATTTACTGCTAAATGGTCAAATGCTGTGACTCTAAGACCCTTGTTGAAAGACATTGAAAAGGTAGCTTGTGGCTTAGCTGGTGGCTATGAATCCACTGAGTTTTTAGGTATATCTACAGCCCAAAGTAAGGCACCTATATCATCTCTATGAGGCATGTAGACCGTTAAGCATCTCAGTTCTGGCTACCTCCCCTAGTCAGGAAAAATACCCAGGAGAGGACTTTGATTTAAGCTGTGCACATTTAGAGTTTAAGCCATGGTTTAAAAGGGAAGACCCTAAGTTAATCTAAAAGAAGAGGGCCATTTTCTAAAGACAGTCCTTTTTTAGATAGCTTTAGGGCGGTGGCAGCAGCAGTAGAACCATGTTTGGAGTTATCACTCTGGATATTTAGGTATTTTTATGTTGAGGATTTCTTGTATCAAGCACTAGACCCTGGTTCTGCTTCCTCAGGCCAGCTCCATAACCACAGTGCAGGTACTCCTTTTTTCTCCTCACCTCTATACTGTGAAAGTAGCTAAAATTTCCTCCTAAATTTAGGTTCATCATCGGTTATAAAATAAAATTATCAAAATATTCCTAAGGTTTGGTGTGATATTTGTGAAGTTCGCTGTGATGAAGACTGTGCTGTTTGCCCATTTTAACTGAAAGCTCACTAATCTTTTAGAAGTTCAGACTCTGATTATAGACTTTTTAAAATATGGCTCAATCAACACACTAAGGTGAAGCCTCCACAGGATTTTCTACATCTTGTGATAACACAAGATATTAGGTTTTTCTGTGGAAAATCTGACAGCTTTCCACCATGTGTAGGACTCTCATTGTCAAAGTTTTCTGCTGAGGCGACACAAACACTTGAATCATGAAGCACATCCCTTCCTTCAAGCACTTCCAAGTCACTGTTTGCCTGTGTACACTACTGTGTTTAAATCTGGCCTTATGAGTTTTACAGATGGACAGGAACAAGGGGTGGCAGATGGTGGAGACCCAGAGCCAGAACAGAAATAGAAGGAAATGACCAGCTTGGAGTCCAAGCAGACAGGGATATGTGTTTCTCTCTGGAAACTACTAGAACACATCAAAGAACAGCTTTAATCACGTACAACTGAGTGTGAGCAAGTGTCTCATGAGTGCTCCTCTCCTGAAACTCCAGAAAATATTTCAAAATAGCCTTTTTTTTTTCCGGTGAGCATCACACAGTCCTTCTGCCAGTCTTTCTTAAGACAAAAATCACTGCCAAGCCATAGGTACAACGTTTTACATAGGACATAACTTTACAGCCACTTGATGCAAATAATTTTTGTTATGGAAGAGGAACAGAAAAGAGCTTTGCCTGCTTGACATAGATGCTTCCATGTATTTAAGTTTTACAATGAGCCTTGGAAGAAGAGCAACTAGGGTAAGTTAGAAACATATAGAAATGTATAGATCTAGATACCTCTCTGTTCAGGATAGAGTAAGTATAAGTGTTACTGCAAGTATGCAGTGCCAATGCTGTCTATTCTTCCAGTTAAATCAAAACTCCTGTTAGATTCTCTTTTTAGTTCTTACAGCTGTGCCTCCCAGAATCATGTGATTTTATGACAATCTCAGCTTTTCCATCTTCATGTTTGCAATGGAAATCTTGAATATGTGTTCTTGTGGGCTGCTGCATCAGGATGCGGGGGAACAGGCCCATTCTAACAATACTTAAAAATATCCTGATGCTTAACAGAATGTCACAGTTTGAGGTTAGAAATATCATGATGCTTAGCACCATTTTCTGTTAAATCATGGGTGTCCATTAAAGTTCATCTCCTGCCTACAGGCAGCAGCAAGGGAATAAACTGAGCATCCCACACTTTCCCTTCTCATCCTGTCTATGATACTGAGAGTCATGAATATCCCTTGATCAAGCCACACACAGGATGAGATACTAGAGGATTGATTCTTACCCTTTGATTCCTTGTTTTCATTTTACTATAAAAGACCCTTATCTTTGTGAAGCAAGAGCGGGAGTTCTTCCATTGGCACGCACACAGCAGAGATCTCTTTGGCTCTGACAGGGCCTTGCAAGCTTTTCCCACCTGTCAATCTTGACACAGATATATTTGCACAGACCTGTTGATTTTGCACACAGTACCAGTTGAAATTTGAAACTTTCCAAAAATCATACAAAGAAAAGAACATTTCTGTCTGTAGTACTTTTATGGGAAGTTTCACAAACCCTTCCAACAGTGTTTGTAGTTGAAACACTGGCAGCTGTTTTTTTTTTTTTGTCGTTTTCTTTTCTCTCTCTCTTTCTTCTAGTGACATTGCCAAGATGTGTTCTAATCTGGTGGGCACTGGGAAAATGAAACAAAAAATAGTTGAAGGGCTTCTGGTAAGCTTGAATCTTTCTGAGTCAAGGACGTGTGCTGTGAAGCAGTCAGAAATCCAAGAGCTCTCTCCCAGTGCATGCACTTTGCCATCGAGGGGGCTATGTCGTTTCTTTGAAGCAGGCTCTATTTTGATGGGCAAGACACCAGAGGATGACGTAAACCTCTAAGGATGATTACTTGGGTCCTGTGTCCGGCTTAGTCTGAAAAAAACGCCTTGAGAAATCTTTGGAGCTGCTGCTCTTTTGTCTGTCAGCAATGAAAACAAGGGGGATATTACTGGTCACAGAGCAACTGAGACAAATGACAGACATTGTGCTAGGAAAATGTTCCCTATGATGTTTGCTTGTCCTCAGTACAGTTAGTCCTCCACTTTTGCTGTGGAGGTCTTCAGATAAGTGCCAGCTTGGGGGATGCTACACCAGATCTCAACCACATCATGTGCACTTTGTCTTGATCTGACACTATGAGTTCAGGGCTCTCCCCAGGGTCCTCAGAGCTGTCACCCACATGGGGCTGGCTGGCCAGGCCTCTGGCTGGGCTTTGAAGCTGCTAATGCACCTTTGGGAATGACAGTGATGCTACGTGCTTTCCCTCAGCATCTCGGGCAGCTGCATCCACATGGGCACAGAAGCCGGTGAGGATCTGCAGTAACCCTCTGCACAAGCCCCATTGCAATGGTCTGAAGATTTTGACAGCCACTTAGTGAGCCTCTTGGTGCTCTTGTCCTTTTGATAATGACAAAAAGAAATATAGAAAAATTGAAATGTTGCTGAGATTCGTCATATGTCATAAACCCCTAATCTTGATCTCTGTCTTTTCAAGCAGTAAGCCTTGATTCCTCATATTATCCTCCTACGCCTGCCCACCATTCCCGTTCCCAGAACAAAGCCCCCAAATTCCCATCAGTCTTGTGGCAGAGTACCAAGATCAAACTAATAATCTGAGAATTTTCCACTTTCTCGAAATTGTTCACAGTGTGACAATAGCTGTACATAACAAAACAAAGTCATACTCATGCTAAAATGCTGGCATTAATGTTTATTTATCCTATTTGATTCTGTACACACTCCAATATTACATTTGTCATGGAAGTATCTGAGCCTCTTGCAGTGATGCGTTCAGAAATGTCTCCCTCTTCCAACAGCAGAAAATGTACAGGGAAAGGTAATATGGAAATAGACACAAAGACAGATGCAATACAGAAAGTGTCACTGATACCAACAGTGTGGAGCTGTAAGGTCAGCTTTTGGAGAGGTCATTTAATTCCATGACACTGGTCAAGACCTGAAAAGTCCTTGCTTTCTGTACAGTTTTCCCTTTCTTATCAAGGGTCCTATTGAAGGATCTTTGACCACAACTTTTTTGTCCCAGAGCTTAACTGCAAGCCTTTTTAGGTTCCCCACTCAGGCCAACAGGACATATAGTTAATAAAACCATAAGCTTGATTCAAATCCTGATTGGACACCATTCAAAGGAGTAGAGGACGAATATGACAAATCTGGAATAGCCTCAGCTGTTGAGAAAATGCAGGACCAGTTTTTGCACACGTTGATTCACTGAAGGCTTTCTGCATTGCTGTAGCCTGGCCAGGAAGTGGCACAGGCATGAGTAACTGGAGCCAGACCAATGACTGTCAGAGTGGGAGAAAATATGTTGAACAGCTCCAGACAGAACTGATCATTACTCTTGCTAAACCTCTTCAATAACCCTCTCTATAAGAATAAAAAAGAAAGTTAAATACACAGCACATAACTGAGGATAGCAGTAAGGAGCATCATTTGCCATAGAGAGCAAGTCAGAAATGTTAAGGCAAAGCACAACTCCCAAGGAATGCAAAGTAAAAGTGAGGCATTATTCTGCAAGTATATTGATTCAAGTTGGTTCTTTTTATTTTGGTCTTCATTAAATAGAATGAACTGCTGACTGCAGTTAGCTCCACTGGCATAAAACTCATTTGCCAGAAGTTTTTAGTACACCATTAGTCAGGGATAAAGTAGAAAATGCCAGATTGTTACCTCTTATGGAGCTTGATATTGTCAAATGGTTTTCACTTGATTAAATTCACTACAACAAATTTGGACTCAATATCAGTGATCCAAAAACTCCAGATAGATGGAAAAAGTTGTAGAGTACCAGAAAAAAGCAAATATAGCACTTTTTTTTTTTTTTTTATAAGGAAAAGTCCATGAACCATGGCCTGTCTTCTTTATTTTAATTTCCAGAAAATTAATAGAGCGTAATGCTCTACATGTATAGTATAGTATAGCCATACATATAGCCAGAGGATCAGATGACAGTCAAACTACTTGGGAGATAATAGCTGCACAGGAGCATGGTTTTGTCAAAGAAACACTAGTTCTCTTAAGTCTAACTAAATTTTCCTCTCTAGCAGAATATGGGTCTT